>JAVJIF010019364.1:0-62241 GCA_038442645.1 Agave tequilana | reverse complement strand
TTTGAAAACTTGTTTTAAATACTGGAGAAACTCTGGAATTTTTCTTGTTAAAAGTCTTGTCAAAATTCCTAAAGAGATGGGGTATTTATAGCCCAAACAGAAAACTAGCCGTTAGGCTGATCTGGCAGCCTGACAGGCTGGCAGTCAACCGGCCGGTCGACCGCCAACGGTCATAAATATGACCGTTGGGGCTTCCGGCCGACCGCCCGGCCGACCGCCCAGATACAGAGAGCAAAGCTCTCTGGTCCGGTCGACTGGTCGGTCGACCGGCCCCTGTGCTGCCAGATGTGCACAACTCTGTGCACGTCGGTCGACCGCACGGTCGACCGGCCCTTGGTGCGGTCGACCGACCTGGCCTGTTAGCCAGTTCTGGGTCAGAAAATGGGTCAGAAAAATATGTTAAAAAATCTTTTATCTCTTCTAAAAATACCATAAAAATTGTTTTAAACATTTTATATTGAAACATAAACTTGTGATAAAAATTTCAAGACAATATTAAACATTAGGAATCATTTTTTGTGTCTTGCAAATTTTATCAAAAACAGAAATATGTATTTTATCAAACTTGAATTTTTCAATACATGATAGGATAGTCAAAATAAGTTTGTCTAAGAAGTTTAAGCATGTATATATAGAAAGAATACATCTACTATACATATAAACCATTTAAACTTGTTTTGATCTACTACTCATGAAAACCAATATCGGTTAAACTAAAAACCGAAAAATCATAAAACGTGTGCGTTGTGCACTTGAGCATATCAATTATACTAAGCTTTACAAATGGATCTAAAACACACTAAACTAAATTAGGATACCTAAGTCTTCTTGACGATCTTCCATCTTCAAGTAGACTCAATCCAAACCGTGATCCTCCGAGTGCAAAGGTATGATCTTGATGCTCGGGCACTGGAATCACTTGTGAAAGGCTTCAAAACTCCTTTGTTGAAGCAATCACCAACTAATATCTTGCTAAATGATCTGAAACTTAAAATCATAAGATTATTAGTAAACATAACTACATGAGTTAATCATCATCAAAACTAGAGAGGAAGGCCTCCGGGCCAATAAGTTTCCACTGCATGCAAGCTCATGACAAATGACATAACACTCTTGATTTTCTCATCGGGAATACATCTTCTAATGATTTGGTTAAAATAGTACATGAACAGATACGATTCCTCCTAAAAGAAATACCATTTGAGATAAGAACCGGTAGGCATCTTGTTTAGACCAATGACATGAAGTTTGGTTTACGACTAAGTAGTTCACTATGTCGGCAAACTAAGGTTCCCTAAAGCAACTAACAGTTGTTCATCGAGAAAGTAATCATTAATAGGTAATTCATTGTGAGGGGCGTTGGGGATATTAGAGAGATAGTCTGCGACAGCATTTCCTACACCCTTTTGTCTCAATTTCGAGATCAAATTTTTGAAGAAAGAGGATCTAACGAATGAGTCTGGCCTTGGCATCCTTCTTAAGCATTAGGTACCTAAGCGCAAAATGATCGGTTAAGATGATTATTTTGTCCCAAGTAGGTATAGTCAAAATTTCTCTAAAGCAAATATTACAGCTAAAAATTCCTTCTCAGTTGTAGTGTAGTTCAGTTGAGTATCCTTGAGTGTCTTACTTGAGTAGTAGATCACATTGCTTGTTATCAATATGTTGTCCGAAGACGACGCTATGGCAAAATCTGAAGCATCACACTGATCTCGAATGGATTTGACCAATCCGGGGCAAAATTATTAGTGCAGAATTGAGTTCTTTCTTAAGCTTCTCCAAAGCAATAAGACATCATTCATTAAAGGTGAAAGACACATCCTTAACTAAAAGTTAGTCAAGAGTCTAACAATTTTTGTGAGTTGGAACCTGCACAAGAATACAGTATTTCAAATTTAAAGATTAAAGAGTGCAAGTTACTCAATTCTACCGCAATAGCAAGTGGCTATGCGGGTCGTGATCCACAAGGAGGGACTAGCGATGGAAGCTTATTTAGTAAGTTCTCTTTTATGCTACCATTAATGGTTAAAGTTCTTCTTTAGTTTCTTAAAAAGAAAAAATTGTTAAAGTTAAATTAGGAAGAAGATGGTAGATTAAGAAGATGGAAAAATGAAAATAGATTATATACAAAGAAATGGAAAAGAGTGATAAAGATGGTTGGAGCTTGTGATATTGAAACTAAAGAATAAAAGAAAAGAAAGATAACCTAAAAATTACTTACCTCTTCAATGCTCATATACCTTAGATCCGTTGCGACGACTTACCTTGTCTTTGAAGGCAATCAAGCATGGCGTATATGATCTTCCGCATTCTCGATATACACTAGGAATAAAAGGGTTAGCTAAACTAACAAAGAATGGTTATTCATCACTATAGGCCATCAAGGGCACTTGCAATGGTTAAGCAGTCTCGAGACTATTGGATTCACTTGGATTACAAACACATCAGAGGAGAGTAAACGAAAATAAGAGTAAAGAAGAAAAAGAAACTTCGATTCGATTCTAATAACAATGAAAGAAAGTACTTACTTAATCCGGTGTCACCCTCAGTACAAGCTTGATCTCCTTCCTCCATGAAACTCGTTTCTCCTCTCAGTTACATAAATTAAAACTGAAAATTACATGAAAAGAAAAACAAAAACTTACACTAAAAAATAAAAAAGTGGACTAAATCCTATCTCTGCATGGTCCTTCCCCTTTGCCTTTGAGATTGCAGGTATTTATAAAAGAAATGCAGAGGTTAGAGGAGTATGAAGATAGGGAAAGCTGGCTATTTCTGAATTTGAATCCTCCCTTATCTCCAAACTTGATTTGATGTGGATATTCAGTTCTGATCTGCAGTTTGTTGGCGTGTTGATTGCTGAATATCACTTATCAAATGATATAATTAGAAATAGTGATCAACATAAGAGTTGTATCTCTGTAAGTCCTCTTTCTGGATCATCTTGAATCATCAGATTTGAGATTCAGTAGCGAAAGTTATGATTCAAATACTGAAATATATCCAGTCAGAATCTGAGTCAAACTTGCTTCATCTCATCCGTTGATCTTCTTTCTATCCATTTATCTCTCTGTATTTGATATTATCCTCGATTGATCTTTAGCTAACCAAAATAGATTTATAAAAATTTGAATTTTACTTATTTTTATTTGGTGTTATCTTTCTGATTTGCTCTAATCTTCAGCTGAACATTTGCCCCAATCCTTGATTTGTTCTAACTAGATCTGGGATCATCCTCAGCTAACCAAATAGATCCAGTTAAATCTGATTTTAACTGGTATTTATTTGGTTTAATTCTCTTTCTCTTCATTATTATCTTCTACAAAATAGACATTTACGACAAAGAAAATAGCAGATTTATTATACGATAAATGTAGGAGTATAATGAAAAGAATGTAAAATATGTGTATGATCACAAAGCTTTTAATTTTATGGAAGGGGAAGAATCAATGGAGGGAGGAGTCACGTTTTTTCGCTCCAAATTTGGTGAAATAGGGCTCGATGCCCAATTCACAGTAGACTTGACAATCTGATCGAGGTTGAAATCCATAGACTTCCATTTGAATTCACTCTCAGTTTCTAGATCCAATTTTTCTCTATGTTCACTCATCAAGTTCTCAATGAGATTAACTTCAAATGTTTGATTCTTTATATCGAAGGGTTACATTTCTAGGTTGAAAATATTTACTTTTCTACTCAGGTCTTCAAAGGTTAACCTCATGGATCATTTCTTACAATTGATATTTGCATTAGCAGTAGTAAAAAATGAACGCCCTAAGATAACAAGAGTTTGGGACATAGGATTAGACACGAGTTGTGTCTCAAGAATAATGAAATTTATGGGGTAGATGAACTCTCCAACCAGGATAAAGATATGAATAATTTTCCCTTGAGAAGTTTACTTACCGGTCAGCCACTTGGTTGGTGACTCGAGTAGGATTAAGCTCACCCAACCGGGGTTGCTGGTATACTGAGAAGGGAAGCAAGTTGATACTTGCTTCCAAATCAAGTAGTACATGACTAATTTCGATTTGTCCTATTATGCAAGCAATGGTAGGACAATCCGGATCATTGTATTTGACAGGGATCGGAACTGGCAGTAGCTCACTAATATTAGTGAATAAGAATACTTTCTTGGATAGATTAGTCTTTCTTTTCTTGGTGCACATGTCCTTAAGAAATTTTGCATATGATGAGACTTATTGGATAGCATCAAGAAGTGGTACATTAATTTGCACTTAAACATCACAAGTATTATATCCATATGTGCATTTTGTTTATTATTCTTAAGCCTATTTGAAAATGGAACTATAGGTTTGTGCACCTGATCGGATGACTTGTCTTTTTCAGACTCATCAGATTTGGATGGCATAGAGTTAGAAGAAGTGGATGCTTGTGTATGGTGTGCTGAATGAGATTAGGTGGCATCGACACTTGATTGTCAATTTGTTTTCCCAACCGCAATGTATAAACCACATTACATTGATTTGACTGCTGATCTTGATTCTCGTTGGCTTGCCAAAAGTTTCTTGGGTTTGGTAACGGTTAACTAGGGAATGTTTCCTTGGGTGGATTGGCTTGCTCACATAATTGAATCTCTAGCCTAGTCGTGACTTGTGTGAGTGATTTTTGGGCCTTGATGAAATTGTCCATCCTTCTCTCCAAATTGGTCAATCTTGTCTCCATTTGTGGATTTGGAAAGGAGGTGGAACTTGGTTGGGAAAATTTTGTTAATAATAAGACGATTGGAAATTGTTGGAAAAGTTGGGCCTAGGCTGATCATTAATGTTTTGGCCCCATAAAAAATTTAGGTGATTTCTACAGTCGGGATTTTATGTTTGCGAATAGGGATTGTTGTTGGGTCTTGCAAAGGCTGCGTTCATGTGTTTGGGGAACATTTAATGAGTAAGAAAAAATAGGACACTCTTTAAATATAGGTTCATGGCTTGACAGTTAGTGCAGCCTAGAGTTAAAGTTTATGTTGGGCTAACTTGGTTTACTGGAACTAACTCCTTGATTTCTAGAATTTTCAGTCTTCTCATTGCGCTAGCAAATTTAGCCTCAGCAGTTATGGATGTTTCTATGGAATCGAGACCTCTTTTTGAAGAGATGGGGTTATTGTTCATAGATTTGTCGAGAGTTACTTCCCAGTGGATGGCCTCTCCGCTAAATCTTCATATAATTCTCGCCCTTGATCTTCATCCTTTTTCAAGAATCCCCCTTGGCATATGACTTCTAAGAGAGTCTTATTTTGATAATCTAAACCATCATAGAGAAGTTGGCATTGTCACCAATTCTCTACGCTGTGATGAGGGTACTGGGTAAGGAGATCTTTGAAACGTTTAAAGTATTTCCAAAATTGTTTGTTTGTTCCTTTCTTGAATTGCATTATGTTCTTACGAACGAGAGCGATTTTATGGATAGGGTAGAATTTCTTCAAGAAGGTCTTGACAAAATCATCCTATGTTGTGATTGAATTGACTGCTAGACTGTAAAGCCATTTCCTGGTTAGGTCCTTAAGAGCAAAGGGAACGAAACATAATCTAACAATATCATCTTCTAACTGTGGTATCCTCATCATAAGGCATACCTCTTCAAATTATCTTATGAAGAAGTATGCATCCTCAGACTCTAGACCGTGATCCTTCAGAAGAGTGTTAATGAATTATATCTTAAGCTCAAAGTTGTCTCTAACGGCTTCTAGAAGTTGAATGCAAGATGAAAATGATGTTCTCATAGGATAGAACCTAACCTGTAGAGATGTTGATTGTGTCATGCCGAATGGGTTTGGGTGGTGAACTATTTTTTGTTAATCTAGATGTAGCTGGGTCTCTTAATCACACTTTCATGCAAATCAATAAAACTAATATCACCAAAAAATAATAATCAATCAAGCCTATTCTAAGGTAGACTTTGACCTAGATGACTCATAACTATAAATTATTCACGGAAGGTATATTGCAGTAATCTGACCACAAGTTAATCGGCCAGGTAGGTGGTAAGATTAGTAGGAGGTATCCCTTCTTAGAGCAACGGGCGTAATTAAGCCAAACTACCGATTTGACAATAGTCAAATTCTAACAACTTTTTCCTTAGTTCAATCCCCAGTGAGTCCGGGTTGTCCTAGGGCCAATGTATATTCAAATTTTAAGTTAGTCTTAGGTTGTGCATGCGTGAAGATGGTTTATGGGACAAGGAAGTGTAATGACTTCCCACTTTATCTTGATTGTAGGATTTGCCCTTAGTTCTTTTTCGTGCAAGTGTGAAAGTAAATAGATAATAATACTCAAAGCAATTTAAACACCCAAAAGTGTTTCTTAATCTAGATACAATGCATACTTACCTTGTCTCCAGCACTCTTCAATAGTAATTTAAAAATTAAAATCAATTTAGACGTATGCCTATAATGTAAGTCTAATCATTTTTTAAATACTTCAGGCAATGGGTTACTGTTTATTATCCGATCAGTGTGAAACTACAATATTTAAAGAAAATTATAAATAGCAAAGAATTTTAGAGGTACCTGAAGAAGACCCAATAGTCGGTCCTCTTCATAGCCGCGAAAATGCGACTTTTCTTGCATTTGAGCGGTTGTTTGGTGGATTCTTGTTCTCTTATTTCTACAAAAAGGCACAAGCAGGCAAGAAATTGTAGGCAAAATATGTCTCTGCACTCATAAACAAAGAAGAAAACTTATTAGAACTGTACCGTTCCTTTCTCAGCAATGACACCAAAATTTTGAAATTGAAAAAGCAGAGTTTAGAAAGATGTTATCTGATGTTCGGAGGTGTATCTCTAGCTTTCAAAATTTAACTGCAAAATCTAGTGGCTAAGCGGGTCGAATCCATAGGGAAGGATGCGATGCAAGCGTTTCAATTAAGTTCTAAAAGCAATCTTCTTTTAAGAAAGAAAACAAAAGAAAAAAAAGTGTTTGTTGGATTGATGTTTTTCAAACTAAGTAAGAAAGCTTTAAAAGATGTGTTTTTGATTATGAGAAAAGATCACAACTTACTAATCAACAACCACTAACATGATAATGTTTAAGCAATAATTGCTTCACTTTGGATCATAAGCAATTTTATCTAGGAATTCGCATAAATATCAAGTAAGACAAATAACATGAAAGATTAAATCCTACTTGAAATAACACTAAGTCAAAATTTAACATTAAACTATCAAGATTCCTAATCAAGCATAGAGTAAAAAAAATTTCTTGACTAGTATTCACAAATAATCGATCTAATTACCCATCCTGATGTGCCTTCAAGAACACTTGCTATTTGCAAGGCTTGGATTAGGCATACCAATTATTCAGTCAAGTTTTCTATTTAAACATTAGATGCCAGAGGCGGTTATAGATTAGAAAGTCATGATGATAGTTTAGTTACTCATAACTGAATGCAGACTAAGCATGTCATATAGAATAAAAGATTGGATATGTAAAGAAAGAAAGTAAATAAAGAACAAGATTAAGGAGAAGAACTGAAAAACTTTTGTATTGTTCTATCACTTCAAGTACAATAGCTTCCTCTTTTTCACAAAATTTCTCTTTTTCTAAAACTTAGAAAGTAAAAACTGAATTTTGGAGGAAAAGAAAACTAAAGAAAACCCTAATGCTATGATATCTGAGATACACCTTTTTCCTCTACTATGGCTCTGTATTTATAATAGAAACTTGAATAGACTCCTAGTCAAAGATGTACACCCAACCTCCAAACACGAATCAAAAAGATAGCCGCATTTTTCGCGGCTAAAAAGTGGGTGGCGCTGCAATCCTAGGGTGGCGGAGGCTGCATTTTGGGCTCTGAATCATCTCATCCATCCATCAAGAGATATATCTTCAGAACTTGAATTTGATCTTTGAATGTTAAGATAACTTCTCTTTTCTTTAATTTGAGGAGGAAGCTATTATCAATTTTTGAATTTAATTTAAATTCTCTCCTTATCTTCAAACTTGATTTAATTTATTCCTGAATTTTTATTGAAAATTTGGGTTTTGGGCTACTTTTAGGCTTCTTTCTTCTCTTCTTTTATTTATGGAGGCCTGCAATCACTAAGAAAAAAATAGGATTAAATAGAAATGTTTTATAAAAAGTAAATGTGAGAAATGACAACTAATATGCACATGTGATGAGTGATCAATCGTCGATGTATGAGAGACTTTTGAAGGATGAGTTTGGTAGGGGAGAGATCTGAGCATTGGGACTCAGCTCTCAATGAAAGCACTAATTTATGGTGGAGATTTTTCGATATGATTGAGCGAACAGTTTATCTCACACCACAAGTAAAAGGTGGGTCTGCCTAGAATGATACTTAATGTAAAGATTCAGTCAACAAATAGACATAGACGGAGATTTTTACATGAACCCAGAATGGGAAAAGCCACGGAGAGAAGAGAGGAAAAATTCACTATATATATTTTTTTGTTACAAGAGAGTTTTTTCTTTACAAGTATTCATCTTCTTTTCTTTCTTCGTCCTATGTTTCTTGTGGAGGAATGTTGGTCTATAAGTAAGATGTTTGGTGTAACTGATGGTGCAGATTTTCCTCTATGATTCATGATCCGCGGTTAAGATTCTTCTATATCTGTTTAGATTGCTGTGTTTTATTATTAGGATTGCATGCAGAGATATCCGCTACTATCCATGACCGTCCCCACTGGAATAGGAGGCAGAACGTGAGAATTTCGTGACAGGCATAATTGTTCTTGTGATCCAGAAGCCTTGCTGTCGAGCTGTGTCCAATAGGAGTCGGATGAGAGGGTACTCGGGTCCTCTCTTTAGAGTGTCTCTGGGTTGGGCCCAGGACTCTCTCTCCTCGGGGTTGCATTTTAGTCCCTTGGCATCTTGAGCATGTTGTCTGCTTGAGCTACCTCTAGTGTGGTGGGACACGTTTCACGGTCCCTAGCGTTAACCCGATCTTGACACTACATAAATATATTACTCTTAATTTTCACTTTAACTTTAAAGTTATAGTGCAGTGTCAGAAACTTTAATATGGTATCAGTGCAACCCATGTTCAACTCCAACTGAGTCCGCTATACAAAAATTTAGGTTTCGTCCATTTAGAATATAAATATAGTTTTGATGCAGAATCATTTCTTTGTTCATGATTTGATATAATCTGGTATCCTAGGTATGAGCATAGTGATTAAACTCTTTTACTGTGACGTTACAGTAGAGAAGGTGCTGGATGAAAATAGCTCGATGCCAGAAGGATAAAAAATTAACACTAATTATTTTACCTTTTAAACAGAAAAAAGAGAAAAATACCAAGCTTTTACAAACAGAAAACTCATCCAATTTCAAAAAAGTACCAAAACTCATAAAAACCTTGAAATCTTTCAAAATTATACCATGAGAAGGCAAAATTCATGGTAGTTTATTATAATTTTCAAGATTCATGATTACTTTTTGAAATTGGAAAAAAACAATTATCGTAGTTTTATAGAATTAAGCTAAATTTTAAATAATTAGTCTTAAATTCAATTCGATGGATGCCTTAGTTTACTAGCAAGTGAATTTTTTTCCATCTCTCATGAAACTACATAAAATACTCATTTTTCCATACCACTTTTTTTGGATCTTTGCAGGATCACTTTTCCCACGTCAAGACCTTCATCGGTGCAGCATTGAATTATTGCATTCTGAAAAATTCTGAATCCGGAGGGTGGGCATACGTACTCATCAATCAATGCCACCGCCCTCAATTTCATCATGGAGTATTGCGGCAGCTGCAAAAAAATTAATAGCATTTATACGCTATGTTTTACAATTTATCCAACTTCCAACCACCCAGTATTTTAATTCACTCACTCACTGATCCTGAGTCTATAAAAAGACACACAGAGTTTAAAGCATCAGCCATAACATTCGCCTTACAAATTTTCTAGTACGATAAACATATCCTTTCTAATTGCATCCATGGCTCGCTCTTTCGGTCTTCTGTGTGCCCTTGCCGCCGTCGCCTGCATCCTCATTGCGGCACCCCGTGCTGAGAGCGCGGTGTCGTGCAACAGCGTCGCATCATCCCTGTCTCCGTGCATCAACTACATCCGCGGGATGGGTCCGTTGACGGCTGGGTGCTGCGGGGGTGTGAGGAACCTCAACAGCGCGGCCAAGACCACCCCGGACCGCCAGACCACCTGCAACTGTCTCAAGAGCTTCGCGGGTAGGATCCCCGGCGTCAGGTTCAACCTCGCGGCCGGGGTCCCGGTATGTGCAAGGTCAACGTTCCCTACGCCATCAGCCCCTCCACTGACTGCTCCAGGTAGGGCTCGTTACCGTTTAAGGAACAAAAAAAAAAAAACTTTCAGATACTATCGTGAACTTTATCATCAAATAATTAATATGACTTTTGGTTCCATTGGCTTGCAGGGTGAAGTGAGATGTTGATGTCAGTTGCCTCTCTTGATGATATTACTAGTGGTCGAGAATAAGGTGGAGGATTCGCTGCTGAGTTCACTCTTCTGTCAGTTGTTATTTTGCTTGTATGTTGTGTTGTTAGAGCACCCAATGGTCTTGTGGTATGATGTGGTTTTAGCCCTGTACTAGCTTTAGTTTGTTTCTCTCATGTTGCAAGAAATGATACTCTCTTCATCTTCCGCTCATTTTTGCCTAACATCGTCCATAACAACTGGTGATTCAGAAAAAAACTGAGATGAGAAAAAGAGAGAATTAAGCTAACACTCACCATTACAATTCTGCCAACTGATGTTTCATGTGCGACTGTTTTAATGGAAAACGCTCAAGTCATCCATTTAGAGACTTGAGAGAGCGATGAGATTAGCGCACCCACTGATAAGGATATGAGATCTAAAAAACCGTGGTATTTGAAAGAATAATGGTATCTAACTACAAGTCTAACCATGAGATTATGCGCACCTACGTCTTTTAGAATTCTTTTTTTTTTTTTTTTAAGAGAAAATGACCGGTGGTACATACCAAAAGACAGTCCACGGACCCGAACAACAAAAGGTTTTTGACTAAATAATCGTATAATAAAAATATACAAAAAAAAAAAATACTGAAAAGGCAAATTTCAGGGGCCATCTATGAAGCAAATCACTCCTCTGAATGTCTGACTGAAAAGCCCCCTCATCACCCAGGTCGTCGGACTGTCTTCGTAGAAATTATAATTCTTTCTATTTTGAGTTTGACACTGGGAAGTTAATGTGAAACGTGTGCGTGCGGTAGAAAATCAATGATAAAACTATCAAAATTACACTTCATCAATAAATTATGATCTTAGGTTGGACAGATTAAACTAAAAAAAGCTAGAAGATGGATATAACAAAAATAACAAGTGTAAGCAATTTCAATTTTGAACAAGTTAACGAAATTATCCATGTTATGCAGGTAGAGTTTCTACGATTAATATCAAGACTACTAAATCAAGAGTTGCATATACACACTATATCGCGTCGGAAAAGCTTGGTCGATGTAAGGTTTGTTTGAGTGGTTGAAAAGTTATATCGGAACGATTCCGATTACAAAAGAGTGGAGAAGAACTTGTTCTCTTCTTTATTTAAGGCTGGGTTCTTCGTGTGGTGATAGAAAGTGATTTTTGCTCTTCATTAACCGACCGACTGTCAAGTTTCTCTTCAGGATGCTCTCGAACATGGAGCTCTGTTTTTAACACGCTACGTGTTTAGAGTCCGTATGATTACTCCCTTTCTCCTTCTCTCAAGAAAGCAAGATGCTTTTAGGTTGAGAATTCTCATCTCTCAATCTTAGAAAAAAAGCCTCTTCCTATCAAAAGTCCTCCCTCTGTTTCATAGCTCCTCAAGCTATTTATAGGGAGTCATAGGGGTATTATTGTCCCCTAAAATCTCTTCATAATGGAGATTAACTCTCCCATTACGTGAGAGTTAATTGATCCAATAATAGGGGTCAGTTACAATAGAAACGCGGGTACCGCGCTGGACGCGGACCTCAAGTAGCTTGTTGTAGACGCGGACGTTTCAGAACGCGGAGTTGCTCAAACTCGCGTTTGAAGTGAGATGTAGGGTTTCTCAGATCCGCATCTGAAGTGGAGGGACAAGTTGCTCAGACCCGCACTTGAAATGGGACGCGTAGTTACTCAGACTCGCATTTGACGCGGAGTTACTCAGACTCGCGTTGAACGCGGGTTTACTCAGGCCCGCGTCTGAAGTCTTTATGCTTCTTGGGACGCGAGGTCCGCGTTTCAGTCGAAACGCAACCTCCATGTTGAAATGATGCTCGCGTCTGATGGCATGTCCTTAGTGATTTTTAGACAGCCTACATAACCTTCTCCAAAGTTTTCGAAACTCCACATTTGACTGGGACAGATTTCGAAACACTTAAGATTTCAGTTGATTTTGGGCTTCCCATGATTGGACTGACAATCTTTTGAGATGCTCTGAGCTTGATCCTGTCTTGATTATGGTCTTCGTGAGTATATTGTTGGACTACTTGAAATCTCCAGAAAAGATCATCACAAGTGTCTTAGAAACTCAGTCTAGCACTTGTCATGAGCTCTGGTTTGGTTGTAGGTGTGCTATTGAACTAGTAGAATTATCGATTACTTTTTCCAGTGTACTGCTGAACTGATTGAAGAAGCAGGGACATACCCCTTGTATATGAGAGAACGTAACCCTCATAGACGCGATCATTATGCTGCTCAAGTGGAGATGTGACCTTCAGTGGAGTTGAGACATGACCAACAATTGCCATAAGGACGCGGCTTTCAATTGCTGTGGAGACACGACCCTCTATTGCCATGGAGTGGCTCTCAATTGTTGAAGAGATGCGACACTTGATTGTCGTTAAGAGGCGGCTCTCGAAACGCGAAGATCGCTTTAGATGCTTCCAGATGCGAATACAGGCACCGCTTGGTACGCGTATCTGGCTGGGAGACGCAAAGGTCGCTGAGAATTTTCAGGCGTGAATGTCCTTTAAAATTGAATACCGTGTTAGATACATGTTTTGCTCAGACGGGATTTGAGATTCGTGCCGTGAATTAAGGCCATTAAGGGGCTTTTAAGAAAGGCTCTGAGATTATGCCGTTAATTAAGGTCACTGGAGAGCCTATAAATAGGCTAAAAGTCTCTTAACAGTCATTAATTTTGACTGTCTTCCTCCTCAATCACGTATTCTGAAGAACTTTCAAAGTTATGGGGTCTTTAGAAGAACCCAAAGGTTTAATGCTTTTTCACAATTTTTTTCAAAGATTATCACCGTCAAGTAATTTCAAAGTCAAAAAGCATCATTTCTTCCTCTAGCATCTTTGTTGCTGCACCCTGAAGGATGGCACTCTCTTTCAAAAGATCCTTTCTTTAAGTAGGAAATGGCTTTTGCCATTATTGCACATGGCGAGACACCGTCTTCTTGATGCTTTGCTCTTGCTGATTATAAAGGACACTGTCTATTAATCTTTATGATGTTCTCATCGTTGCTAAATCTTGAAGAGACACTGTCTCTTAACTTCTTTTTGAAGTTTTCAAAGTTTCTTTTGATGTTTGACAGTCGATTTAAGATTCATGAGTCCATATTTTATTTGTAAATGCGACTCTCGTGTTGATGAGCATAACGCAAATTTGGCGATCTTTAAGTTCTGATCTTTTTGATGCGATTTTTGCGTTCTAACGAGTTTCGTGCTTGAGATCTTAGATGCGAGCATAGCGAACATCGCATCTTGAGATCTTAAATGCGGGTCTCGTTCATAAGATTCGTGTTTGAGCTTCAACACTTAAAAAATTTTCTAAGTCTGGATTTCAGACGCGAGCTTCATGTGAGCTTCGTGTTTCAACCATTAGACGTGGGTTTCATGTTGAGCCTCACACTCAATATCTCGACATGTTTTTGTCTTAGCGAAATTAACCCCAGGTTTTCTCTTTTTGCATGTCTCGACTATATCGACGATGCTGACTCCACTGTCTCCTCTAGCCTATGGAAGACAGTTGCATTCACTGAAGCCAACAAGAAATAGCAAGTTCGTTTGATCAGCAACCATGCAGGAAGTCAGATCTTCTCTTCGGAGATGGCATCAAAGAGGGAGAAGGGGGTCTGTATGATGAGGACAAAAACAGGCTTTGTCAGTTTGGACCACCCTATAGCATTATTGGTTTGCACCCGGATAATTTTAGACATAATGCACCAGTGTGGTCTCAGATTCTTCTTTCACCAATCTTGTTCAAGGAAGCAACCGCAACGAGCATGATGCATTTGAAGGTCACGTGAAAAGGGATGTCACCGGTAAGATTTCGGATCCTCTCTTCACCAATCTTGTTCAAAAAAGTGACAACGACGAAGAACCCAAGCTCATTGGATGACTTCTTGGTGGCAAAATCTTTCTTTAAGCGAAAGATTATGGTTTTGTGAGGGAGGAGGCCTTTCATGCTAGTTGGTCAGGTGGAATCAGAATGTTCCACTGCATTTCGACCTCGAGGAACACCATTATTCTCAAGAGAAAAGAAAGTGGACCTACTATTCCTGGCTACAGTTGAAATGGCATACTTAAGGGATATCCAACATCTCAAGGATCAAGTATAGTCTCTCACTGAGTAAGAGTGACTCTTAGTACTCCTTTTGTAATACTCTATCTTATTATATAAGATAGTGTTTGTATCACTTTTAATTTTGATACCAATAAAAGTGATAAATTTGCCTTCTTCTTGTCTTGACTTTCCTTTTGTGTTTTGAAAATCAGACAAATGAAAGCGATTGCCTTTGATTTGCTAGAGGTGATGATTAACATAGCAACTCAATTTTTAGAAACTCCGTTTAAGGAATTTGAAAAGATTACTGTCAGAAGTGTGATGTTAACTTGACAAGAATTGAATTCATCATTTGAACAAAATTTGTGGACTTGTTATCCTATTGATGAGAAGAATAAGTGGAGTTAAATCTACCGAGGATTTATGAAAAATTTTACCATTAGAAGTGTAATGTTAACGTGACGGGTTAGGATTTACAATTGGAAGCAAATTAAATTGTCAAAGATGTAGTATTAACTTGATAATGAGGTGAATGCTAGAGGTGTGATATCAACTTAATATTTAGGAGATCATGTTTTAATCGAGAAAATTAAGAAAATTGCTATCATAGATATAATATTAACTTAACAGCGAGGTGAATGCTAGAGGTGTGATATTAACTTAGCATTTGACATCTCGACTTCGATGAGAAGGCTCGAGGGAGGATCATTGTCATAGGTGCAGTATTTCACTTAACAATGATATGGATGCAAGAGGTGTGATATTTAACTTAGAATCAAATGTCTTATTTTTGTAGGAAAAATCGAGAAAATCACTATCATAGGTATAATATTAACGTGATAGGAATTTATATTGTAATATGAGTAATTTTGGTCAGAGATATGATATTAACTTGACCGTAATATTTTGTGATTTGAGCAATTTGAAAAACACACCTAGAGGGGGGGTGAATAGGTGTAAGTGCTAATCTAAAACTAAATGCAAAACTAAGTGCGCTAAGTGCGAAAACTAATGCAAATTTTGCAACACACTTAATACAATCAACAAGTGTAGCCGAATTCCCCGTGAAGGGCTCTGGACTAACTCCTCTTGATTCCCCTTGAATGGGTTGAGGTGCTATATGAAGCTCTTGTTGATTAGGTACAAGTGAGGCACACACAAACAACCAAGCATGTACAAGATATAGCAATGTGAATTATGCAAGGCACAACACAAGCAAATAGATATGATATGACAATATGAATTATGCTCAACACAAGCAAATATGATATGAATGAAGTATGATGCTTTGCACAAATGTAAAGAGAGAGTTTAGAGTCAAGTGGATCAAACGCAAACACAATGATATGTTTCGAGGTATCGAGCACCCTTGCTCTACATCCCCGCCTACACCACCGTGTAGGATTTCCAATCCACTATCAACGTCCACCGAGGACTCCCACCGAGGGAACCTTCACCTAGAAGGATTTTTACAACAATGGAGTACCGAACTCCTCTCTCAAACAACCACCTCACAACCGAGGGGTAGGCCCGTAGCCAATACAACAACCAATCTACCTCACACTTAAGGGATACAAACCAACAACCAACTCCACCTCACCAAGAGGGAGTAAACACCAATCTCCACCTCACAATAGAGGGAGCAAACTAACAACCCAAATCACAACCTCAACCTCTACCAAAGAGGGAGCAACCAAGAAATCAAGGGTTTACAATAAATGGTCTCTTTCAACCACAAACCTCTTTCCTTTTTCTTTTTCCACAAAACAAAGATCCTAAATAGATTAGGATAGGAGATAGCTCAAGTGTGGAAACAAGGTGTTTTTGGAAACAAGCAACAAAGAAAAACTATTAGGGAAATCTCTTGTAAATGATAGAAAATGAAAATCAATACAATCTCCCAAAAACCTAGTTTTCTTTTATTTTCCAAAAACCCAAAAGAATAAAGATTGAAAGATTAAAGCCCCAAATACTTTTGAAAACTCTTTAAAAACACTTAAGAAGGTCTAAAATTTTTGTTCTTAAAAACTTCTCCAAAAACTATGAAGAGATGGGGTATATATAGTCCCAATACAAAACTAGCCGTTAGGCTGAGCTGGCAGCCTGACAGGCTGACGGTCGACCGGCCCGGTCGACCGCCAACAGTCAGAAATGTGACCGTTGGTCAACCACGGTCGACCGGCCCGGTCGACCCAAACAAACAGTGAGCACTGCTCTCAGATCGGTCGACAGTCCGGGTCGACCGTCCCAAAGCTGCCAAACGTGCACAGGTTTGTGCACGTCGGTCGACCGGCCCGGTCGACCGACTTCAGCCAAGTCGACTAGGTCAGGTTGACTAGTCGACTGATTGAAGCCTGGAACAAAAATCTGGGTCAGAAAAACAGTGTAAAATATTTTTCTAAAAATCTTTTAACACTTCTAAAAATCACCAAAAATAGTTTTATCATTTTATATTGAAACACAAACAAGTGATAAAAATTTCAAGACATATATCAAACATATCAATTCATTTTTGAGTCTTGCAAATTTTATCAAAAACAAAACTTGTATTTTTATCAAACTTGATTTTTCAATACATGAATAAGATAGTCAAAATAAGTTTGTATAGGAAGTGTAAGCATGTATGTATAACTAGAATACATCTATTATACATATAAACTATGTAAACTTGTTTTAATCTATTATTCATGAAAACCAAATCCAAAACATGAATCTTTTGTGTGTTGTGCACTTGAGCATATCAACTATACTAAACTTTACAAATGGATCTAAAACACACTATCTAAACTATGGATACCTAAGTCTTCTTGATGATCTTCATCTTCAAGTTGACTTGCTCCAAAACTCCATCCATGGGCTAGGCAAAGTGTGATCTTGAAGTTTTGGCCCTGGAATCACTATGAAAAGCTTCTAAACTCCTTATTGAAGCTAATCACCAACTAATATCATGGTTAATGATCTGAAACTTAAACAACACAAGATTATTAGTAAACATAACTACATGAGTTAATCATCATCAAAACTAGGGTGGAAGGCCTTTGGGCCAACAATCTCCCCCTTTTTGATAATGATAAAACTCATGGAGTTATATATGCATGGATTAAAGTTAAGCTTCAAAGAAGCTCCCCTTAACTCATGCATAAACAAATAGATAAAAGATATGCAATGAATGTACATAAACATGTATGCATCAACATGCATAAAACATATAAACATATTCTAGAAGCTCTAGTTACCAATTAAATTAATAAAACATTAACAAAAACACTAGATGCTCTAGATACCAATAAAACTTAATATATGAAAAAACATAAGTATGCATATATAAACCACAAATTATTCTCCCCCTTTTTGTCAATCATCAACAAAGGGATAAACAATCAAAATAATAAAATGAGGAGTAAAAACTCTTTCTCTCCCTTTATGTCAATCAAAACAATAAAACAATGTTCTCCCCCTTTTTGTCTAAAATAAAAACAAAGTCAATAAGGGGTGACTATAATCAACATGATATCAATAGAAACATATGTCAATGAAGCATCTTGATACCAATAGAAAAGTAAACAAAGATCAATAAATGTTATATGCTATATACATTCATGAAGAGGAAGACGCTAAGTTAGCTTCCCTGCACATATGCATTACATTAAAGAGGTATGTTAAGCCCTAATTCACATAACACACATTATGTAATGCATAAGAGGAGATGTGAAGCTCCCCCTACACACGTGCACCACATAAAGAAGAGATGTTAAGCTCTTCAATACAAGATACACTCATCATGAATCTATATGCATATAGTCAATATAAATCAAAACTTTTATATATTTTTCTTTAAACAAAAATTTTTAGATACCAATATAAAACACAAGACATCTTGATATCAAAAGATAGTATATTTTTCTTTTTAAGTCATATAAACAATTGAAATGACTATTTTCTATCATAAAGCAAGGGAGTGGAAAACTAAATACCAATTGAAATATGAAAATCGAATTTTCTCCCCTTTATGAAATACAAACAAAACATATGCATAGGCTTGAAATAAGGTATCAATTGAAAACTAAATCAATTGAAATAAAGTTGAAGCTCAAGCACTAGCATAAACAAGATTTGTGAAAAATTTATATCTTAAGCACAAATAAAACAAGCATATGTGTATGAAATAGAATGAGTACCAATCACCAATAGATGATACAAATTGAAAATATACATACACAATAAACATATGAGTATACAAAAAAAATCAAAATGATACCAATTAAAAGAGTTCAATGATACCAATTGAATCAACAATAATAATCAAGTGTATATCTCATATAATCTACCACCCAATCATGGTTCAAGTTTTAAATGATTTTCACTTGTAAAGCATACATGAACATGATCTCCCTTCCAACCGCCCTTGGATGGTAGGGGTTTTCAAAAATGGATTTGAAAAATAAGCTTTGTTTGAAAAACTCTACCAAAATGAAGAATACCGTAACTAGTTAAATGGAAAATCTTTTAAACTAGTACGAAATCCTTCAAGCAAGGAATACAACAAAATAGTTTTTCATGAAATAAGAAATCCACATGAAAATCAACACTCTAATCCAATTAAGCACAATTTTGACTTATGAAAACAAAACATGAGCAAGTAATAAAAGTGAGTGTACATATAAAGTATGAATATCATAATCATAAAAATTTTTCATTAAGCTCAATTATTCCTTAAACATTGAAAACACGAAAATCATCAAAACATATTTAACCTTCATGGCATATGTATGTCCTATACAAATTAAGGTGTACATACATATCCAAACACAACGAGTCCACAACGATATATGCATGAAGGCACGTGGCTCAAAAGGATGTATATGTATAACAATAATTTGGATAAAATGGACATATACATGAAGTTAAATAAAAACACATAAGAACATGAAAAGCTAAATTTTTCATTAAAACAAATTTCATTTCAAGGTATATGTATGAGTTGTCAACACAATAAGTATACATACATATCCCTAAACACAATTGAGTCCATATATAGATTTGCATGAAAGGTAAATGACTCAAGGGGTATACATATATATCTTAAAGTTTGGCAATACAAACATATACATGAAGTGAAAAACTCATAAAACAAATCCAAAAATGGAATACAAGTTTGAAATGTATGAATCATCAAAACTAGACTATACTAGCACATCTAATGGGTTCAAATAATCATTCAAACTCAAACATATATAGATTTATTTGTGGCCCACTATATGCACGAATATATACCTAGTCTTAATGAAAACTAACATCTAAACATGTAATCAACACATGAAGCATAAAACACGATAAAAATCAACATGATAAACATAAACATGATTATTATGAATATCCACATGTTATTAGATATATGATATACGCAATAGCAACCAAATAGTGAGAACACAAAAGAATTTATCCATATAAAACATGGGTGTCTCAAAATAACTAAACATGTATATCACTAATCTAATTAACATGGCATTTCATACTAATCACTAAACAATGAAACATGCTATAAAACATGACTATTAAAAGCATGAAAACAATAAATAAGGAGTTAGAGATTCGATACCAAAACCAATGAGGGCACCGCTCTAGTTCCCCAAAACAAAGGTGGTCCTCTCCACTAAACCTTCCCTTGAAAGTGATGCATCCAATTGATTTCCTTTAAATACGGAACGCATCCACTCCAAGGTGTCATCACTCTCACGTCATGTGAGAGCCCACACCTACATCAAAAACACGAGGGGTGGTCTTTTGTACCCATACTCTTTTGGGTCCAAGGGGGTTAGTACCTTCTCTAACCCAAACAAACTTCTTTGCTAAATTTGAAACATTTAATCTATCATAACAAAATTTAGCAAGGTGGCCCTTACGTCCACAATGTGTACAAGTGTACACATGAGCATACATGTAATGAGAGTGTCCGTGAGGAGCATGTGTATGCCGTGGAGGGTGTGCATGCATAAAGGATGGAACTTGTTTCTTTTGAACCAAGGTTTCCAACCGTGAGTGGTTCATGGCACATTGGCTCATAGTGGAGCCCAAACAATCAGCCTTCTTCTTAAGCAAACAAATATCATCATTAATCTTAGAAGAAGAAGTGTGACATGCAATAGGTGAAGTGTGTGATACTACCCTAGCATGGCAAACATGTGCATCAATCTTATTTTGCAAAACAATATTTTTATCTAAACAAACATTCAAATCATTTGAAATAGAATTATTTTATTTTTCAAAGCAACATTCTCTTTTAAAACAAAATCAATTTTTGAAGATAAGTTTTCATTTTTCTTCAAAATTGTTTCACAATTATTTTTAGACTTTAAAAATTCATTTTCTTTAAGTGCAAGATCTAATTGAGATCTCAATGCATCCCTTTCATTATAAACCTCAACCTTCTCTTGCAAAACACAATCAAGTCTAGAATGCAAACTTTTATTTTCTTTTTTAATTTCTAGACTTTTCTTTTTCAAAATCTTATATTTTTCTATTAACTTTTCACAAACAATTGATAGTTCTTCATTCAAGGCATGGGGATCAACATAATCATTACATGAAGAACTAGCACTATCATCACAATCTAAGTGGGGTTCCGAATGTACCTCAGGGGAGTCATTCCCTTGGACCATGAAGCATTGTGAATCGGATTCTCCACTAGATTCCTCCAGTTGATTTGGCAATAGAAGCTCGGAGGTGGTGGTTGTTGTTGTCAATTTGTTCCATACTGCAAAGGCGGAATCAATGTTAGAAACACACATAAGATAATCTTTAGGTAATGTGCTTCTAATGGCCTCAAGGGCTTGTGCATTGGCCCCTATATGATTGCTATCACTAAGGAAGGATTCCTTGGTAATGGCGAGATAAACCTTATGTCCTAGAGTTTGTAAATAAACGGTCATTCTAATCTTCCAAACATGAATGTTGGAAGGGTCAAACATAGGTGGGGTCATAAAGGCCATGATAAACTATATGTGTGCACACAAGCAAATGCAAATGTAGATTAGCAAACAAATGGATCTCACTCCTAAGATGTTAAGCCTAAGTATCAGGAGCACTAGCTCTGATACCAATTGAAAAACACACCTAGAGGGGGGGTGAATAGGTGTAAGTGCTAATCTAAAACTAAATGCAAAACTAAGTGTGCTAAGTGTGGAAACTAATGCAAATTTTGCAACACACTTAATACAATCAACAAGTGTAGCCGAATTCCCCGTGAAGGGCTCTGGACTAACTCCTCTTGATTCCCCTTGAATGGGTTGAGGTGCTATATGAAGCTCTTATTGATTAGGTACAAGTGAGGCACACACAAACAACCAAGCATATACAAGATATAGCAATGTGAATTATGCAAGGCACAACACAAGCAAATAGATATGATATGACAATATGAATTATGCTCAACACAAAATATGATATGAATGAAGTATGATGCTTTGCACAAATGTAAAGAGAGAGAGTTTAGAGTCAAGTGGATCAAACGCAAACACAATGATATGTTTCGAGGTTCGAGCACCCTTGCTCTACATCCCCGCCTACACCACCGTGTAGGATTTCCAATCCACTATCAACGTCCACCGAGGACTCCCACCGAGGGAACCTTCACCTAGAAGGATTTTTACAACAATGGAGTACCGAACTCCTCTCTCAAACAACCACCTCACAACCGAGGGGTAGGCCCGTAGGCAATACAACAACCAATCCACCTCACACTTGAGGGATACAAACCAACAACCAACTCCACCTCACCAAGAGGGAGTAAACACCAATCTCCACCTCACAATAGAGGGAGCAAACCAACAACCCAAATCACAACCTCAACCTCTACCAAAGAGGGAGCAACCAAGAAATCAAGGGTTTACAATAAGTGGTCTCTTTCAACCACAAACCTCTTTCCTTTTTATTTTTTCCACAAAACAAAGATCCAAAATAGATTAGGATAGGAGATAGCTCAAGTGTGGAAACAAGGTGTTTTTGGAAACAAGCAACAAAGAAAAACTACTAGGGAAATCTCTTGTAAATGATAGAAAATAAAAATCAATACAATCTCCCAAAAACCTAGTTTTCTTTGATTTTCTAAAACCCAAAACAATAAAAATTGAAAGATTAAAGCCCCAAATACTTTTGAAAACTCTTTAAAAACACTTAAGAAGGTCTGGAATTTTGCTCTTAAAAACTTCTCCAAAACTATGAAGAGATGGGGTATATATAGCCCCAATACAAAACTAGCCGTTAGGCTGAGCTGACAGCCTGACAGGCTGACGGTCGACCGGCCCGGTCGACCGCCAACGGTCAGAAATGTAATCGTTGGGCAACCATGGTCGACCGGCCCGGTCGATCCAAACAAACAGTGAGCACTGCTCTCAGACCGGTCGACCGTCCGGGTCGACCGTCCCAAAGCTGCCAAACGTGCACAGATTTGTGCACGTCGGTCGACCGGCCCGGTCGACTGACTTCAGCCAAGTCGACTAGGTCAGGTTGACTAGTCGACTGATTGAAGCCTGGAACAAAAATCTGGGTCAGAAAAACAGTGTAAAATATTTTTCTAAAAATCTTTTAACACTTCTAAAAATCACCAAAAATAGTTTTATCATTTTATATTGAAACACAAACAAGTGATAAAAATTTCAAGACATATATCAAACATATCAATTCATTTTTGAGTCTTGCAAATTTTATCAAAAACAAAACTTGTATTTTTATCAAACTTGATTTTTCAATACATGAATAAGATAGTCAAAATAAGTTGTATAGTAAGTGTAAGCATGTATGTATAACTAGAATACATCTATTATACATATAAACTATGTAAACTTGTTTTGATCTATTATTCATGAAAACCAAATCCAAAACATGAATCTTTTGTGTGTTGTGCACTTGAGCATATCAACTATACTAAACTTTACAAATGGATCTAAAACACACTATCTAAACTATGGATACCTAAGTCTTCTTGATGATCTTCATCTTCAAGTTGACTTGCTCCAAAACTCCATCCATGGGCTAGGCAAAGTGTGATCTTGAAGCTTTGGCCCTGAAATCACTATGAAAAGCTTCTAAACTCCTTGTTGAAGCTAATCACCAACTAATATCTTGGTTAATGATCTGAAACTTAAACAACACAAGATTATTAGTAAACATAACTACATGAGTTAATCATCATCAAAACTAGGGTGGAAGGCCTTTGGGCCAACACAATTTGGTGGACTTGTCATCCTATTAAAGAGAATTGACAAGTTGAAATTTTGGTCAGAGATGTAATATTAACTTGACCGAGAGTTTGATTTTGCAATTTGAGCAATTTAGTGTACTTGTCAATCTATTGAAGAGGACTAACAAGTTGAAATTTTATCCACTGGGGATATTAAAGGAAATCACTGTTAGAGGTATAATGATAACTTAACAGTGGGATATATCAGAGGTGTAATATTAACTTGACATGTTTGATTTGTGATTATTTTGCTGCTGAAACAATTACAACTTTTTTGAGGTCTTATAATTCCATGGACGGGAATTGGTAAGATATTTTGAGGTGGAAAGCAGAATCATGTCCCTCAAGATTTATTGCAAACCTTTAGCTATCAATGGATTTGGTATGCCTTTACCAACTACCATTTGAAATGGGCTAGCCATGCTATTTTCCTTAGCATGATGAGTTGTTGAAGATTTTTCGTTGAACTTAAATGCCAACTACTTCTTCTATCCTATAGTCGACAGAGGCAGATATAGTGTAGTATACCTTGCTACAAGTAAGCTGGGGGCCATAGAGGTAGACATAAATTACACGGGGGTTTGTCTGGTTATTAGCCTTCTCATGAAGTCTCCTTGATCTTTGTTTGGTTGCCACATTTTGATATAAATTTGGAAACAATGGAAAGGTTCTGCAAAGATGCATCACGAGTCACCTTCAATGAGTCTGGCTTGATAAGCCATCAGATAAATTCATTTGATCCTCCTTCTGATCATTTGGATCTTTTGTCGTCGAGCTTCGATTGATCGAACAAGAGCAGGGAGGTATGTCACTATTACATATGGGATAATCGGGCTAGATAGTCCATCCTTCTAGATGCTTGGGCATGCTCGACTTCAAAATATGACCTATTCTTCTAAGTTGAAGATAGGTGCATATAGAGAAGAGGCACAAGGCTAAAACCTGATATTTTACCTCTGTTTTTCCTTTTATGTTGACATTGTGCACCATGATGTCAACCATGTTTGACCAGGTCGGCATCGATCGTTCGTGATGTGATTTATTGAAGGGAGAAGCACTTCTTTGGCGCCCTTCCAAACATCTTTGATCTCGGAGCTTTGATCAGAGGTGTAGTGTTAACTTGATCATGAGAAGAGTGATAAGGCTAAAACTGCAGTCTTACAAGTTGTCTCTTTAATATTAACATCATGCATTATGATATCAACAATGTTCGGTCAGCTCAGCGTCGATCAACCATGATGTGATCTGTGAAAGGAAGAAGCTCTTCTTTGGCGCTCTTCCAAACATCTTAGATCTCAAAGCTTTGATCAGAGGTGTAGTATTAACTTGATCATGAGAAAAGTGACAAAGCTAATACTGCAGTCTTGCACTTTGTCTCTTCAATATTAACATCAAGCATCGTGATGTCAATAATGTTCGGTCAGCTCGGCGTCGATTAACCGTGATTTAATCATTGAATGAAGAAGCTCTTCTTTGGCATTATTCCAAGTACCTTTGATCTCGAAGCTTTGATGAGAGGGGTAGTGCTAACTTGATCATGAGAAGAGTGACAAGTCTAAAACTGCAGCCTCGCACTTTGTCTTTTCACTATTAACATCATGGATCATGATATCAATAATGTTCGGTCAGCTCAGCATCGATCAACCGTGATGTGATCCATTAAAGGGAGAAGCTCTTCTTGGCGCTTCTCCAAACATCTTGGATCCCGAAGCTTTGATCAGAGGTGCAGTGTTAACCTAATCATGAGAAGAGTGAAAAGGCTAAAACCAAAGTTTCACACTTTGTCTCTTCAATATTAACATCATACATCATGATGTCAACAATGTTCGATCGGCTCGGCGTCAATCTACCGTGATGTGATCCATTGATAGGAGAAGCTCTTCTTTGGCACTCTTCTAAACATCTTGGATCTCGGAGCTTTGATCAGAGGTGTAGTGTTAACCTGATCATGAGAGGAGCCTTGTTAAGGATAGTACTTCTTCAAGAATTTGTCGTTAATTGATATCATGAGCGTATCACATTCTGGAGTTATGAGGTGGTATACTCCATTTAAGTAGACTGACTCTACTACAAATGGTCCTTCCCATTTGGGTTGGAACTTTCCTTTTGTCATATGTGTCATAACCATAGGTCTTCTGACTGCTAAGATAAGGTCGCCTTTTTTGAAAATTCATTCTCTGATTTTCTTATTGAAGGCTCTGAAAATTGGAGCTTCATAGAGCTTAATTTACTGTTGGGCTTGTAGACATTTGTCATCTAAAACTTCCAACTCGTGGAGGCGCAATAGATGCTTTTCATCGTCTGGCATCTTCGTTGACAACTCAACTCGTAAAGATGGGATCTGAATCTCCAGTGGGAGTACAACTTCACATCCGTCTACCAATGAAAATGACGTGACCTTTGTCGGGGGTTCTCATCGTTGTGCGATAAGCCCATAAGCATTCACCTAATTTGTCATCCCAATCACATTGATTTTTCAAGACGAATTTCTTGAGAAGATTTCCAATAGTCTTGTTGAAGGTTTCTGCAAGTCCTTTAGAGGCTGGATAGTATGTCGTTGAAGACACACTTTGGATTCTGAATTTGTTACAGAACCTCTGGAATGCTTGGCTAATGAATTGAGGCCCGTCATTGTGGATGATTCATTGGGGCACACTAAAATGGCTGAGCACGTGATACTTGATGAACTTGATCATGTTTGGTGTCTTTACTTCTTTCAGAGGAACAACTTTCGCCCATTTAGAGAAGTAATCTGATCAGTCACATATTTTGCATATACATTGTCACCTTATCATGCTTTTTTAGCTAATAAATCCTATTAATAAGTCTTCTTCTTCTTTGTTCAATGTAGGCCCAATTGCTAAAAGAAAGGAAAGAGAAACAAGCCCAAAAGCCCACCAAATTCTGATTTAATTCAAAGTAAATTTGAAATCAAGAAATCAGGGCAAAATCTTGACATATCAGAGAGGTTAAAAACCGGTTGAAAAGAATCCTCCCAAATCAAGTGGTTAAAGCCAACAATCAAAGGCTGTTTCGTCAAATCCTGGAGAAGAAACGAGAAAACCAGAAGAAGATACAGGAGAATCACCAAACCAGGAGAGCCACCCAATTGGGTGTGGCCAACTGGCCACACCAGGGCTGCGGAAACGCGGCCCTAGCCGCATTTTCGTGGCTTGGTTGCTTATGTTAGGGGAGCGTTTGCTCCCCCAATCGTTCTACAATCTCCCCCTCTGGTTTTTCCCTATAAATATCTGTTTCAACAGAGAAAAAAGGGCGAAGACTAGGATTAGAATTTTTGTTTATACTTTAAGGTTTAGGCTCTTTGTTAGATAGTACAAAAGTTGTATTTTTATTTTGTAATTTGTAGTTCAGTACAAATACCTGTGAGAGAGAGGAATTGAGTGCTTGTAACTTGAAGATTGAAGTGACATCAATACAAGAATCGAGCTACATTTTCTTTCACTCATTTTACGGTACGTCTTGTGTTATTTACTTGCATTTTTTTGTCTTCCATGAGTAGCTAAATCAGTTTTCTGGGCTCACTATTGTACCTCTCTCCAATTCTTCTTCTCTTCTAATTTTAATGAAAAAGACCCAATGAATCATTTCCATGCCTAACTTAAAGCCTTTCTTCTTGAAAGTGTTCTTGAAGGCACATGAGGATGGGTTTGAATTTTTAAACTTTTACTTCTTTTAAGAACGTCTCTTGAACTTATTTTTATCTCATACTTGAACTTCTTGATGATTTAACATTCGATTCAAAACCATTTCTTAAAGAAAAGAGTGAACTTTTCCAACTATCTTATATGCTTTACTTCAAACTTTCTAAAGTCAACCTTAAGTTTTAACTATGATCAAGTTGAGGCATTAAAGATTTCAATTGAAGAATAAACGGTTGAGTAGCGAGATAGTGAGCCCAAATTTTCTTCTTTATTAAAAACAATCAATCACTTTTCAAATCTTTTTAAATCACCTTTTTCAAAGCCTTCTCCAAAGTTGCAATTTCTCTTTTAATCATCTCCCTTCTTTCCATTCTCTTTTCAATTAAAAAATGAGCACAATTCTTTGTTACTAAACAAAACACCGAAAAGCTTTCATCGCATTCCTCCTCGTGGACACGACCCGTTAGCCCGACGCTACACGGTAAAATTCTTAACTTTTTGATTTTACAATCAATTTTTGGCGCCGTTGCCGGCGAGGGAACGATGTATTGTTTTTTAACAAGTTTGGTGTGTTATTTCAGGGACTCCAAGATTCAGATCTAGCATTCAAGCTTTGCAAGAGAAGACTTGCAAATTCTGTGCCCCTACTCTCGAAGTAGGAAACAGAATTTCAAGAAATTGCGTTGCAAAAGTTAAAAATTTTTTTGGACTACTAAAACTCTTTTTTTTTTGCAGGACATATTGCTCGCAAAAAAATTAAGTTTTTGTATGTTAAATTCTTGCTATATCTGCTATCCACCATCCCTATTTTAATCCAACAGTAATTTGAGTGATTGTTAATTGCTTAAAAAACGTTTAGACTTGCATTCTAGGCATTTGTCTAATTACGTTTATTTTACAATTACTGCTGAAGAGAGCTGGAGACAAGGTACGTATGCATAACATATAGTTTAGGAAACATTCTTGGGTGATATTTTCCTTTGAATGCTACTTTTCTATATCTTGCACACTTTGTACAATAAATTCTAAGGGCAAAATCGAATTCAAGATAAGGTGGGAAAGTCATTACCCTTTCTTAGCCCACAAACTATCTCCAAGCACGCACAACCTAAGCCTAAGTAAAATCTGATAGACGTTGGCTTTAGGGACATCTCGAACTCACTAGGAGATTATCCTAAGAGGGAAGATGTTGGAATTTGACTCCTGCCAAATCAGTGCCTAGGAAGGGGATTGAGGGTCGAAAGCTCGAAGGTTGGTGGTTACTTAATTAAGGAACGTCTTTGACAGATAACCTCCCACCAATCTTGCCCTGACCTGGCTGATTAGCTTGTGGTCAAAGTCTACATTATACCTCCTGTGGACAATCAACCAGTTAGGAGTTGTCTAGGTCAAGGTTACCTTAGACTAGGTTTGGTTGATTACTCTTGTTGACTGTTGGTAAACTTGTTTGTGATTGTGATTTTGTTTATGTATGCGAGTATGATCAAGAGACCCTAACTCATCTAGGTTGACTAGAAACACATCACCACCCAAGTTTGGACCAAGACCTGATCCGATTATGGCTCAACCAACATCCTTGCAGGATTGGTTCTATCCTATTCGAACCTCACTTCCATCTTGCATTCTACTTCCATTGGTTGGTGAATACGATTTTGAGCTCAAGCCTCAATTCATCAACACACTCCCTAAGTTTCATGGCTTAGAGTCCGAAGATGCTTACTTCTTCATAAGAGAATTTGAGGAAGTATGTCTAATGATGAAAATCTCACACCTTGTAGACGATGCTATTAGGTTGAGATTTGTCCCTTTCGCTCTTAAGGACTTAGCAAAGAAATGGCTTTATAGCTTAGCGGCCGATTCGATCACATCTTGGGATGGTTTCATCAAGGTCTTCTTGAAGAAATTCTATCCAGTTCATAAGATCGCTCACATTAGGAAAACCATCATGCAATTCAAGCAAGAACCGAGTGAACCGTTCTGGAGGTACTTTGAACGCTTTAAAGACCTCCTTGTCCAATGTCCTCATCATGGAATAGATAAATGGCGACAATGCCAAATTCTTAATGATGGTTTAGACTATTCTATCAAAATCCTCTTAGAAAGTATATGCCAATGGGGATTCTTGCAGAAGGATAAAAATGAAGGATGGGATTTGTATGAAAACCTAGCTTAAAAGGCCATCCAATGGGAACCTACTAGTGAAACCTCTAGGAATCCTAACCCATCTCTTCAAAAGGAGGTGTCCATTCTATCAAATCATCCATCGCTAATGAGGCTAAGTTAGCTAACCTAGCAAGAAGACTGGAAGCTCTAGAAACTAAGGAACCAAGTCCAGCCAATCAAGTCAGCCCAAACCAATTTCCAACTCCGGGCTGTACTTACTGCCAAGCCATGAATCATGTATTCGACGAGTGCCCTGTGTTTCAGGCTCAGCAACAATATCATGAACCGATAAATGCAGCCTTTTCAAGGCCGAACAATAATCCTTATGCACCAACGTACAATCCTGGCTGGAGAAATCACCCCAATTTCTCATGGAGCTAAAATAACAATAACCATTCACGATCAAATCATGCTAGCCACTTCCATCATGCCAATAATTCTTCCAATCATCAACCCAACTTTTTCAATTTCCATAATAATTCTCCCAACCATCCACCTAACTTTTCAAACTATCAACAAAACTTTCCTAACCAAGCTCTACAATCCTCCTTCTAGAATTCTCAACTAGAAAGGAGAATGACTGACTTTGAAAGAAACATGGAAAGGTACATGAAAAACTAAGATCTCTCATGCAAACTATACAGAGGTTAGAGATTCAAATGAGCCAACTAGCCACCCCACAAAATGAGAGACAGAAGCGTACCCTGCCGAATCAGCCAACAACCAATCCTATGAATTCTCAACAAGCTCATTTGGCTGAGGATCAATCATTAAATTAATGTAATGTTGTTCATACATTGAGGTCAGGAAAGAGAGTTGATAATCAAGTGTCAACGCCAACCAATCCCATTCAGCACAACCATAATCAAGCATCCACCTTATCTCATCCAAATCCTTCCAAATCTGACAATCTGAAAAGGATAAATCAACCAGTCAGGTGCACCAGCCTATAGTACTATTTCCTAATAGGCTGAAAAACAACAAGCAAAATCCACACATGGACAAGATAATTAAGATATTTAATCAAGTGAAGATAAATGTGCCACTTCTTGATGCCATCCAACAAGTCCCTTCCTATGCTAAGTTTCTTAAGGACATGTGAACCAAGAAGAGAAAGACTAATGTACCAAAAAAGGTCTTCCTAACCACTAACATTAGTGAGCTACTATCGGGTCCGATCCCCGTTAAGTATAAGGATCCAGGTAGTCCCACCATTGTCTGCACAATAGGACAAGCCGAGATTAGTCGTGCACTTCTTGACTTGGGGGCAAGTATCAACTTGCTTCCATTCTTAACTTATCAACCACTCGGGTTGGGCGATCTTAGTCCAACTTGAGTCACTATCCAACTGGCTGACCGTTCAGTAAAAGTTTCAAAAGGGGAGATTAATGATGTCCTTATCCGGGTTGGGGAGTTTATTTACCCTGTCGATTTCATAGTTCTAGAGACACAACCTGTGTCCAACTCCAATCATAGAGCTCAAACTCCTGTTATCCTATGGCGACCATTCCTTACTACTGCCAATGCTATCATCAATTGTAGGAATGGGTCCATGAGGTTAACCTTTGGGGACATGACTAGAGAAGTCAATGTCTTCAATCTAGGAAAACAACCCCGCGATTTTGAGGATCAAGCATTTGAAGTCAACCTAATTGAGAACTTAACAGGTGAACATAGGGAAGAATTGGAACTAGAAACTGAGTGCGACTTTGGGTTAGAGTTTGACGACTTTAATCTTAATCAGGTTGTAGATTCTGATGTGAATTGGGCCTCGAACCCTATTTCACCAATAATAGAGCCAACAAATTTGACTAGTCCTTCCAGTGAGCCTTTCTCTTCCTTAGAATTGAAAGCCTTACCTGCGCATCTCAAGTACGTCTATTTAAGTGAACAAGAGACCTTTCCTGTCATCATTGCCTCCCATTTAAATGACAGGGAAGAAGAAGATCTTAAGCAATTCTAAGAAAACATAGGGAAGCCATTGGTTGGACTATGACTGATATAAAGAGATTAAGTCTAACCATCATTCAACATCTCATTCATCTCAATGAAGATGCCACACCTAAAAGAGACCCGCAACGTAGGTTAAACCCCATAATGCAAGAGACTATTCATGCTGAAATTGAAAAACTCTTAGACAATGGGATTATTTATCCCATTTCTGACAGCCAATGGGTCAGTCCTGTCCACGCGGTTCCAAAGAAATCCGGTTTCATCGTAGTGGAAAACGAGAACAAAGAGTTGGTCCAAACTCGACTTCCCACGAAGATCTGAGTTTGCATTGACTATAGGAAGCTTAATGCTGCAACTCGTAAGGACTATTTTCCACTTCCCTTCATTGATCAAATGCTTGAACGTTTGGCGGGTCACGAGTATTACTGTTTCTTGGACGGTTACTCGGGGTATAATCAGATCCCTATTGTTCCTGAGGACTAAGAAAAGACTACGTTCACATGTCTATTTGAGACATTTGCTTATCGTCGAATGCCTTTTGGCTTATGCAATGTCCCAGCAACGTTTTAACGTTGCATGTTGAGTCTTTTCTCTGATACGGTGGAACGATTCTTAAAGATCTTTATGGATGATTTCTCCATCTACGGAGATTCGCTCACTCAATGTCTCCACCATTTAGAACTTGTCCTCCAACGTTGTGCTGAGAAAAATCTGACACTGAATTGGAAAAAATGCCACTTCATGGTAAAACATGGAATTGTCTTGGGTCATGAAATCTCCAAGAAAAGAATTGAAGTGGATAGAGCCAAAATTAAGGTATTACTAAGCTTCCTATGCCCAAATACGTTAAGGACATTAGATGCTTCTTAGGACACGCCAGTTTGTACCGAAGATTTATCAAGGATTTTAGCAAGATTGCTAGGCCCTTGACTAATCTGTTAGCTAAGGACGTGTCCTTCACTTTCGATACTGAGTGTATGAATTCTTGGGAGAAGCTTAAAAGAGAGCTTATTTTGCACCAATCATATCTGCACCAGATTGGTCTAAGCCATTCGAAATCATATGCGATGCTTCCAATTTTACCATAGGCGCTGTCCTAGGACAGCGCATTGATAAAAAGCAGCATGTGATTTACTACTCTAGTAGGACTCTCAACGATGCTCAATTGAACTACACTACGACTGAGAAGGAATTCTTGGCAGTAGTGTTTGCCGTAGAGAAATTTCGTCCCTACCTACTAGGGTCCAAAACAATTTTCACCGATCATTCTGCGTTTAGGTACCTTATGATGAAGAAGGATGCCAAGGCCCGACTAATTCGTTGGATCCTCCTACTTCAAGAATTCGATCTTGAGATTCGAGATAAAAAAGGCGTAGAAAATGTCGTTGCTGACCATCTCTCATAAATTCCTAATTCTACATGCAACGAATTACCCATAAATGAGGATTTTATTGATGAAAATATCTTAGCTATCTCTAGGGAACCTTGGTTTGCTGATATAGTGAATTACTTAGTCACAAACCAAACTCCGTCTCATTGGTCCAAAAATGATATATACCGGTTCTTATCCCAAGTCCGGTATTTCTTTTAGGAGGAACCGTATCTTTTTAAGTACTTTTCTGACCAAATTATTAGGAGATGTATTCCCGATGAGGAGGTTAAGAGTGTTCTATCCTTTGGTCACGAAATTGCATGCGGAGGACATTTTGGTCCCCGTAAGACTGCTGAAAAAGTGCTACAAAACGGGTTCTATTGGTGATCGGTCACATATATTGTCACATATATTGTCACATTTCCATGCTTGTTATCTAAATAAATCATATTAATAAGTTCTATTGTTCTTTATAAAATGCAGGCCCATTGCTAAAGGATATGCCAGAGAAATAAGCCCAAAAGCCCATTTAATTCAGAATAAATTCAAAACTAGGGAAATAGGGCAAATCTTGGCATATCAGAGAGGTTGAAAACCGGTTGAAATGAATCCTCCCAAATCAAGAAGTTGAAGCCAACAAATCAAAGATCATTTCGTCAAATCTCGGAGCTGCAACAGTAAATCCAACAAGACAAAAGGAAGCCCAATACCACGCCAACCATCCCACCACCTGGATGTGACCAATTGGCCACATCCAGGCCGCGGATCTGCAGTCTAAATCACGGATCCGCGGCTTGTTGGTGGAGATAAGGGGAGCCTTTGCTCCCCTTATCTCCTCACTCTCTTCCCTCTGATGTTTTGTCTATAAAAGCTAGGGTTTTGTACTGAAAAAGTAGCAAAGGCTAGGATTAGAATTTTGTTTATACTTTAAGGTTTAGGCTCTTTATTAGATAGTATAAAAGTTGTATTTTTGTTTTGCAATTTGTAGTTCAGACAAATACCTGTGAGAGAGAGGAATCGAGTGTTTGTAACTTGAAGATTGAAGTGACATCAATACAAGAGTCGAGCTACATTTTCTTCCACTCATTTTATGGTATGTCTTGCGTTATTTACTTGCATTTTTCTTTAACTTTCATGAGTAGCTAAATCAATTTTCTGGGCTCACTATTGTACCTCTCTCCAATTCTTCTTCTTTTCTGATTTTAATGAAAAAGACCCAACGAATCATTTGCATGCCTAACTTAAAGCTTTTCGTCTTGAAAGTGTTCTTGAAGGCCCATGAGGATGGGTGTAGGCTGTCTAAAAAATCACCAAGACAAGCCACCAAAACGCAGAGATCCAAGACCCAGACGCAAGGCTAAATGTGACAATCAAGACGCGAAAGTTCAAACCCGCGTCTCAGCATTAAGGCACGCGGGCCCGACACCCGCATCTCAGCCTCAAGACGCGAGAGTCTGAACCCGCGTCTCAGAACCAAGACGCGTAGGGTCCAAACCCGCGTCTCAACCTCAAGGCGCTAGGGTCCAAACCCGCGTCTCAACCTCAAGGCGCTAGGGTCCAGACCCGCGTCTTGGTTACAACCACCCCGATTATGGCGCCGTTCACCGCCCATGTAGCGGGAAAGTTGGCCCTCATCGTGGAACACTTTTAGGGGGCACGATCACCCCCTAAACCTCTATAAATAGCCCCGTCACTATGAAGAGGGGGAGAACTTTTGGAGAGAACTTTTGGAGAGAACTTTTGGGGAGGGGGCAATCGGCATCAAGGTCAAACTTTTGGCAATCAGCAACAAAAGGGCGACACAGAGAGAAAAGAAGCAGATCAACTCTTCAGCAAGTTCATTGCGTACGAGCTAGCTTTCGCCTACCTTCTCTTCGAGAGTTTTGGTAGACAGAGCTGAGTTACTCTTTCTACCGGCCAAAGAGGAGATCCCAGAAGGACGGTCATCTGGTCAACGGAGAACAAGATTCACTCTCCACCGCCACACGAAGAACCCAGCATTAAATAAAGGGGGAATTCAAGATTCAATATTCTCCCTCCCTTGTAACCGGAAGATTAGTCTGTTGTAATTTTTCATCTGATTCAAGGGAATTTTACACCTCCTTCTTTTCCGTGTCATACAAGAGATGGCGACTCCGCTGGGGACTACGTTTGTCACTGAGGAGCAAGTAGTGGCGCAAGATGACGTCCACCATAAGGGGAAGATGGTCGAATCGCTCGTTGTCGAGTACGACCAGGCGAAATACGAAGAGTTTCTCTCTTCCGGCTCCAAGAGCCCAAAGACCCGCGTCTGCCGCCGGGTCTCGACGGGGAATGGCCTCGAGGCCCAAACTGTGGATTTCTCGAGCCCCCCTGCTGCCGACTGTGCCAAGCAAGGTACACGCGCCAACGCCTCTCAGAAGGCCCGCGTAGTCCCAGGCACATCTGCCTTTGCGACCAACCGCGTCGCACAGAACACCCGCGTCAACGTCTCTCAGGAGACCCGTGTGGTTAAACTCCCTGATGTTCAACATCAGGATGTTGTTGGTTTCTCTCCACCTCCTCGACGCAATCGAAACGCTGAGCGTCGACAGAGGAGACGTGCGCGTCAGCCGCAAGTTGGAACCGTTGGTTGTCCAACTGAGGCTGGACGCGACGTCCAGTCTCGCGCCTTGCCCGCGTCACGTCCAGTACGTGAAATCCGCGTTTGGCGGCCCAAGCGCGTAACTCCTCAAGTTGAGTCCCCTGAAGACCAGCTTACCAAACGCCAAAGCAAAGCTTCTGCGTCTCGCCTAACGCAAGAAGCACGCGCCCAGAGACGAGGCGCCCTGCAGCCCACTCTCTCTCACGCATCTCAGCCCGGACGCACCAGGCAGCAACGCGATACTCGCGTCTCACCTCAACAGAGACGCCAGACGCGCGTTCCACAGTCACGACGCGGAAACCGCGTCCCTGAAGTCTGCGTCCATTCGGCACAGCACATGGATGCCTCCTGTCTTCGACGCTGTGAGGCTAGTCTCTTTGATCCCTCTTCCATGGATTTGAGGGATTATCTGACAAAGAAAAGAAGTGCCCACCAGGTCACTTCATCTTGCTGCTGCCAACGACTTATCTCCATGCTTGCGGAGTGCCGTTGCGGGTCGAGTGTGCACCAGCAGTCCTTAGTTAAGCAGCTGACCTCGATTCCCCCGTCAGCCAAAAGAAGGCGCTCCCATAGAAGGAGAGTCTTCTCTGACGTTGAATACCCGGAGCTTACTGCGAACATGACAAGCAGGAGCAAGGGGAAACAACTTGCGATCAGCTCAGACGAGTCCGAGTCTGACTCTGAACCGGAAGGGGTGTATCGACACACTCGCACCCGGACGGGGGCCATTCCCCCAATTGACTATAATGCCTTAGCCCACGGCGTTAGAGTGAATGAGTCTCATTCCGCCGTAGCGGAATCAAGGGCTTCGAACTCTTCCGTCGAGAAGGAGACATCTGCCTACATGACAGGCACTCCTGAGGAGACGGCAAGACGTATAGAGCAGGTCCAGAAAGCACAAATGGACATGATTATTTCTCAGCAGGCGTCGATTGACTCCCTCAAGCAGGCGATTGCACAACTGCTTGAAGACAGGAGGAAATCTCCTCCTAGGAGGTCAAAGGGCAAAGGGAGAAAGGGAGAGAACTCATCTTCCGAACCTTCTGAGGAGACGCGGCGATCTACGTCCGGCTCGTCCAAGTCCTCGTCGCAAGCGAAGGGCAACCGAGACCCAGGGAAGGCTCATGCTAAAAGGATGAGTCAATTGGAGGAATGCCTCAATGCCCTTGCCAGTCGCAAAGACCTCCAAGAAGCTGGAGTGGTCCGGCCTTATCCAGCTGAGTGGGATCTAGTCCCGTACCCTCCTAAGTTCAAGGCTCCAACACTCCAAGCCTTCGATGGGAAGGGGTCCCCTAATCAGCACATCTACTTCTTCAAATCCCAAACCGGGAATGTAGTAGATAATGACGCCATCCTGGCGCGACTATTCATCGGCACCCTGAAAGGGTTGGCCTTTGAGTGGTTCATGAAACTCCCGGAAGGTTCTATCAAGAACTGGGGCGACTTGGAGAAGCTGTTCCTAACACGCTTCTTTGAAGATGATTCCGAGGTCACAATGCCCACCCTGTTAGCTACGAGACAGCGAAAGGGAGAGTCCGTCAAATCTTTCGTGGAAAGATTTCGGAACGTGGCACTCCGGTGTCCAAGCGGTATGACCCAGGCCACCCTGGTGGAAACATGCCGCCACAACCTCCAAACCTCACTCCTTGCTCAAATAGGAGTTGCTGAAAGCCGCACCTGGAAACAATTAGTCCAACAAGGTGAACAGGCTGAGGAGATTGTTGCCCGCGTCAGGGCAGAAGAAGGCAAGCCTAGGCCAGAAAGGTCAACTAGGCGAGCGCCAGACACCTCCCTCCAGACGAAGCGGAAGGATAATTTGGCGACGGAGACCAAATCTCCCACCAAACCTCAACCAGCCAAGGCGAGTGGCTCTTCAAGCCAACCCCGCGCCAACAAGCAGTATTCCTTCAAGGAGGAACATGTTGATTCGCTCTTCAAGCTACTCAACAAGAGCAACCGACTGAAGCTCCCTGAAATTAGGCGCCCGGAGGAAGTCGGCAAGACCGACAATCCCAACTACTGCATGTACCACAGGATGTTGGGACATCCTACCAAAAGCTGCTACGTCTTCAAGGACATCCTTCAGGCTCTGATTGACGCGGAGGTGCTAAAGCTCCGACCAGAGCAGAAGAAGGTCACGGCTAATGTGACGTCGGTTCTCCAGTTCGGGAGACAACCTCCAACGCCTGCGGGGGTAACTCCTATTCCAAGGGGAGAATTAAGAGTGGTCAACACAGACCCTCACCAGCAGCAGGAGAAGGGCTTGGTACCCGTCCCTACGCCTCAAGGGGAAATTATGTGGGTCCACCCTGACCTAGTGGACAGCCAGCAGTGGACTACTGTAACCAACAGGAAGTCCAAAGGCAAGGCAAAAGCTTCTTCCTGCCATGTGGTATGTGCTTCCTCCCGAGAAGCAGAGGATGATGTTCCCTCATTAACTGATTCAGAAGAGGAAACAATAGTCTTGGCCGCAGAGCCCAACCAACCAATGACGGGGACTCGTTCAGGACAGCCCTACTTGAAGCAGTACGGCGAAATGGCGGTAAACCCTCCACAACCGGCTGCAGAGCCAACTAGGCCCTCCACGAAGCCACCAGTGGAGAAACAAGTAGAGACTCGATTCTCTCGAGCCCTTCAAAAGGGTATAGCGGAAGGATCCACAACGCCTTACCGCTTTGATGTCTTGGCTCAATTGGCCAACATCCCGGCGCGGATCACCCTGTATGAGCTTCTAAGACTATCAAAGTCGACCAGGGAGGCTCTACAAGAAGCGCTGGCAAACGCTGAGGTCTTTATGACCCAGGTGCCAAAGAAGGAAGATGTAGAATTGTCTCCACACCTCCCAGAATGCTCCCTGCATTACCTTCACGGCAGATGATATGCAGGTTAAAGGGAAGCATGATCGGCCCCTGTACTTCACAGGTTATATCGGATCATCTGAAGTGAATCGCATTCAGGTAGATCCAGGGTCCGCACTGAGCATCATGCCCCGCCGAGTCATGCAACACCTCGGCATCCCTACTCACCGTCTGAGCCCTACACAGACAACCATCTACGGGTTCAATGCCAATGGCACCCGTCCGATGGGGAAGATCAAGCTCAAGTGCCAGATTGGGAGCCTCAAGTCGGAGGTGACGTGCTACGTCATCGATGCCGACACTTCCTACAATCTGCTGCTGGGACGACCATGGATTCACCGCAACTCCATCGTTCCCTCCACTCTTCACCAAGTCATGAAATACATTGACGCGAGTGGGAAGGTGCAAACGTTGGTTGCCGAAAGGTATCCGTTTAAGGGGGTCGAAAATTATTTCACGGACTCCCTCCTATATCAGGATCCGGTGGATGAAACCCCGCAACTGGAAGTGCCAGACTCTGGTAATGAGGCTGACACTGAGCCCGAGCAAGAAGAGTGCCTGTGGAAGTTGGAACCACTTGTAAAGAGCACGAATAAGCTCGATGTTGATAATACCACCGACGATGCAGGCGGCTGGTATATTAATGAGAATTTAGACTTTGAGTATTTTTCTGCGTGTGCATCCGATTCAATACCGTCGGATACTAGTACCGACATAGACGATGACATCTGGTCGGCAATGGATGCTTTGACATCATTGCATGTACCAGTAAAATCATCTTTCGGGACATACCAGGATAATGGAGATGCGCAGGAATCTATATTCATGGTCCCGACAAGACGAAAAGGCCAAAACCAATTCTTTTTGGGCGAATCTCGTCTGAACCAACTCCCCGCGAAGAATCAGAAAGCGAGGAGGAATCCCCTCAGCTCGACCATTATGAATTGAAAGCGCTCAGAATGATGAAGCAAATGGGGTACGATCTAACCAACAAGCCCGGGTTGAACTTCGGCAAAGGAAGGAGAACCCTGCTTCGATCGTTTGTGCCGAAAGGGAAGGCCCCTGATTATTATCATCGGACGCGCAGGGGGTTGGGCTATGTATCAACTCCAATCCCATCAGCCTCCAGTTCTCAAGAATCGTCGAACAACGATCACTCTTCAGACACATCATCTTGGGGGTCAGATGTCAGTGTCGGCAACATCTTCAAGAAACTTTCAGTGAACATGGTTTCGACAAGCCGCCTGGAAGATGGAAATGAAGAAATGATCCAATCTGATACAGATCCATGGATCAAACATTTAAATGCTCTTTGGGATACCCGCTTTGAACAGCGTGAGCCACCCACAGAAGATAAGGTTGTTCAGATCAATCTAGGAGATGAGGCTAACCCTAAGCCCATCTTCATAAGTGACGGCCTGTCACCATCGGAGAAGAAGGATCTAATATCTCTTGTACAAGAGTATATAGACGTCTTCGCCTGGAATTATGAGGACATGCCAGGACTTGATCCTCAAGTGGCCATGCACCGCCTCAACATCAATCCGGACGTAAAGCCTATCAAACAACAGCAGTGACGGTTTCGCCCAGAAATAATGGAGGCAATTCAATCAGAAGTCAGAAAACTTATTGATTCTGGCTTCATCAGGGAAGAACAGCATCCCGATTGGGTAGCCAACATCGTCCCCGTCTCCAAAAAGAACGGGAAAATTCGGATCTGCATCGACTTCCGCGATCTAAACGAGGCCTGCCCCAAAGACGAATTCCCATTGCCAATCACAGATGTTATGATTGACAATACTTGTGGATTCGAACGAATGTCCTTCATGGACGGATTCTCAGGATACAATCAAATCAAAATGTATCCTGATGATGAAAAGCATACCTTCAGGACTCCTCTAGGGGTATATTGCTATACTGTCATGCCTTTTGGACTGAATAATGCAGGGGCAACCTACCAAAGGGCCATGAACGCCATTTTCCATCAGCAAATACGCAAAACGGTGGAATGTTATGTCGATGACATTGCGGTGAAAAGTCGTATTAAAGGAGATCACATAGCTGATCTGAAGGTGGTCTTCGACATCATGCGGGCTCATCAATTGAAGATGAACCCCGCCAAGTCCTTCCTGGGGGTAGCCAGTGGCAAATTCCTAGGATTTGTTGTGACTTCCACAGGAATCCATTTAGATCCGGAGAAAGTCCGCGCTATCCAAGAGATACAACCCCCGAGAAACCTCAAGGAACTCAGGGTTTACAGGGTCGATTGGCGTACATCCGCAGGTTCATCTCAAACCTCTCCGGAAGATGCCAGCCTTTCGCTAAGTTGATGAAGAAGGGTGTCTCGTTCGTTTGGGACGATGCTTGCCAACAAGCGTTTGAGGAAATCAAACAATACCTCACCCAACCACCAGTCCTTGCAGCCCCGGTGTCCGGAAAGCCTTTCCTGGTGTACGTCTGGGCAATGGACCATTCTTTGGGAGCTCTACTAGCTCAGAATGATGAAGAAGGACGAGAACAAGCAATCTACCATCTGAGTAGAACAATGATCGGAGCCGAACATCGGTACAACCCGATCGAGAAGGAATGTTTGGTACTAGTGTTCGCCATTCAGAAAATGCGACACTATCTGGTAGGCCAGACTATAAATGTCATATCAAAAGTCAACCCTCTGAGGTTACTTATGACTAAACCTTCATCGCTAAATGGCCGACTGGCAAAATGGGCCATATTGCTATCACAATATGAAATGCACTTTCTGCCGCAGAAAGCCATTAAGGGACAAGCGGTCGCAGACTTCCTAGCTGAACACCCAGATCCGAGGGCAGCCAAAGTCTACGAGGATCTCCCAGACGAAGTGGCCGAAGTCTACCTGACTCAGACATCGTTCGAAAGTCAAGTGTGGCAACTCTTCTTCGACGGTGCATCAAGGACAAGCCCAAGGGACACGTAGTGGCAGGGGTAGGAGTAGTACTTGTCTCCCCACAAAATTATGTGATCCCCCGAGCTGTCTCATTAACAGAGCCTTGTTCCAACAATATGGCGGAGTACAATGCTCTATTAATCGGGATGCAATTCGCCGATGAGATTGGCGTTAAAAATCTCGAGGCATACGGCGACTCCAAGCTCATCGTCAGCTAAGTTCGCGGGGAGTACAAAGTCAGACATGAAGACTTGGTACCCTATTACAATGCAACTATCCGCATGGCCGAGGATTTAAAAGCTTCTATATCGACCATGTACCACGCAGGCAAAATGCGCACGCAGATGCACTCGCATCCCTGGCTGCCTCCTTAGCTCTTCCAGCTGGAGCAATGGAGAAGATATTCGTCTACAGCCACGACTTGTATTGCCCGAGAAATGCTCTCGAGGATTATCAGGAGTCAACGGGAGGTCTTCACCGCGAAGAAGCACTTGAAGCGTCAACCGGTCCAGAGCTTAAAGACTGGCGATTCCCCTACATCGACTATGTCTTGTACGGCATCCTGCCTGAGGACGCCAAAGAAGCGGCTGCCATTCGAAGGAAAGCCCCTAAGTTTTACTATAATGCGATTACACGAACATTGTATCGTCGGTTGCATGACGGGATCTTACTCAGGTGCCTCTCACCAAAAGAGGCCCGGGAGGTATTGAAAGAGGCCCACGATGGTACGTGCGGAGCCCATCAACCTGGCCCAAAACTGGCACATCGACTCCAAAGATTGGGTTACTATTGGCCCAAGATGGTTGCCGACACCGTCGCCTATGCCAAAAGATGTCACGCTTGCCAAATACATGGAGATTTTATCCATCAAGCACCAGGGTACCTCCACTCTACGACCTCTACATGGCCATTTGAGATGTGGGGGATGGATGTGGTTGGTCCTATCAGCCCACCATCATCAAAGGAACATCGGTTCATTCTAGCAATAACCGATTACTTCTCCAAATGGGCCGAAGCCATTTCTTTGAAGGAGGTCAAGTCGTCCAACGTGATCAAGTTCGTAAAACATCACGTTATTTACCGTTTCGGTGTACCTCGGCGGATTGTCCATGACAATGGACCCCAGTTGCCTTGCATCTTTTATATTGCAATTCATTCTTATATGCTTGGCTTGATTGTGTGCATTTCATATTGCTTGGATTGCTTGTGTGTGTGTGCCTAACTTATACTCATCCAACAAGAGCTTCACATAGCGCCTCAACCCATTTCAAGGGGAATCAAGGGGAGTTAGTCCAGAGCCTCGCAAGGGGAATTCGGCTACACTTGTTGTATTGTATTAGTTTGTGCATAATTTGCATTAGCTTCCGCATTTAGCGCACTTAGTTTGCATTGAGTTTCTTAGATTAGCAATTACACCTATTCACCCCCCCTCTAGGTGTTTTTCACATTTGTGGTAGAGTCAGTCTACTCAAATGGGTCGTATCGCCTCATAACTTCAAATGGCGATACACTTATGATGCCAATCAATGGCAGATTCCTGAAAAAATACTATCCTTAGATGGTATTCTTCCGCTGATCAAGTTAAAAATACACCTCTGATCAAAACAAGAAGAGCTTCTTCATTAATATCCGACGCCTCCGACGGCTAAGGATAGAGGAAAATGTTGGCTTTTAAGTCCAACATAAGTCTTCGACAACTCATCATGCTGAGGGGAATAGCATGGCTAGCCCAACTCAAACGGTAGTTGGTAAAGGCACCTCAAACCCGTTGACAGCTGAGGATTTGCTAAAAATCCTAAGGGACACGTTCCCATTTGATCCGACGCCTCCGATGGCTAAGGATATAGGAAAATGTTGGCTTTTAAGCCAACATAAGTCTTCGACAACTCATCATGCTGAGGGGAATAGCATGGCTAGCCCAACTCAAACGGTAGTTGGTAAAGGCACCTCAAATCCGTTGATAGCTGGGAGTTTGCTAAAAATCCTAAATGGACTTGATTCCACTCTTTCCTCCAAAATCCCTTACCAATTCTCATCCACAGAATGGTAGGACCACAAAAAAAAAAAAAAAAAAACACACAATCGTTGCCAAGTTAACACCATACCTCTGGTAATGGGAACCCCTTGTAGAGTACAAATCTTGCTTGTCAACTCTACATTTTGCCAAGTTAACGCTACACCTCTGGCACTCCAAATCTCACTTGTCAATTCTCATCCATAGAATGACAGGTCCTCAAACTGTTTTCGGCTCAAGCCAATTCTTGTCAAGTTAATATTACACCTCTGACAAAACTACTGTTTAAGTTAACATTATACCTCTAAGCAGTACGTCAAGTTTCTGCCAGGTTTAATATTACACCTCTGACAGTCACTTTTTCTCAGTCTTCCACATCGAAGCTGAAATGAATGATGCCAAGTTAACACTACACCTCTAGCGTCTGAGTCATCGCTAAGTTCAACAATACACCTATGGCCATGACCTTTCCTCGACTTCCTTGTCCAAGTCGAGATGACCAATGCTAAGTTCAACATTACACCTCTAGCATTACCTCACTGTTAAGTTAAACATCACACCTATGGCAGTGACATTCTCAGTTTTTCCTAAACAAAACTGAAATACTTCTGAGTTAAGTTAATATCACACCTCTGACTCGCATCCTTGTCAAGTTAACATTACACTTCCGACAAGACCACTTTCAACCCGTCAAGTTAATATCACACCTCTGATGGTAACAAACCTTCCTAGACTCTCCACGAGTCTAATCTCACTTGTTATTCTCTTCAATAGAATAACAGGTCCACCTAAAAATATTGTTAGGTTAATATTACACCAATTAACAGTGTTTTCATCAAATCCCCAGCTGAACTCGATTAAGTTAATTCTAAACCTCTGATCAGAGTTCACCCTCCCTGGGGGTACCAATTCTACTTGTCGCTTTCTCTTATAAAGTGGCAGGTCCACCAAAAATTATTTCATCTCTGTCAATTTAATATTACACCTCTGACAGTACTGTGAGAGTTCCTGAAATAGGACCTTTCCCTCCAAAGTTGATTTGTTGAGATTATCATCATAATTTTGACAAAGTCAAAGATTCTTTGCTTCTATGGGTCTAAGAAAAAAAAATTCAAGACAATAAAAGAGGCAAAAAGAAAAGTGTCACTTTTATTTATTTCCAAACATATGAAAGTGATACAAAACGCTCTCTTATACAATAAGATTGAGTGTTACAATTAAGGAGTACAAAGAAGTCCCTCTCTCTCTCTTAGAGGTTGCACTCACTCCTTATAAGCCGCGTCTGATTCCAAGTGCGCGATGTTTTGTGGCTACAATAGAAGCTGGTTACACCACGATGCATGATGTAAACATCGAAAGCGCTCTAGCTGACTAAGCTAAGAGCAATGGTGTTCTTGAGGTCTGGTGGCAACAGAAAGTCCTGCAACCCTTCGTTCAGGAGCGTCCCTTTCCCTAGCAGGCCATCCAACGGACATAGACTGTCCTTGATGTGACTTCTGGGGTGGGAGAGGAAGAGGATCTTGTCCGCCACCACAACCGCCGGAGCCCTCATCGCCGTCATGCATAGCCTGACCATCTCTTGCCAGCAGGCATGAATGGCGAAGCAGATCTGAAGAGACCTTGGCGAGGGTTGGGTCCTCGTCAGAGATGTAATATACTCTCTTATAGGTGACGAGGACCATAATATACTCTCTCATAGGTGAATATCGAACAAGTTCGCCGGCCAAAGCATCCTTCCAGGGGCCCAGCAAACTAGCAAGCCTACCTGCAAGAAATGAAACAAAAGGAATCAGAACAATCTGCAACTTAGTATGCTTCGACAGAGAAAAACTAAGTCGCAAATGCGGACTGCAGACGCGGGAATGATCCACACAGTCAGCCAAGCAGACGCGGGAATGATCCACGCAGTCAGCCAAGCAGACGCGGGAATGATCCACGCAGTCAGCCAAGCAGACGCGGGAATGATCCACGCAGTCAGCCAAGCAGACGCGGGAATGACCCACGCAGTGAGCCAAACTGCTGCGTCAGTAGAGACAAACGCGAATCAAAACGCGGTCTCGTTCTGCGCCCAAGTCGAAAGCACAGACGCCGAAAAGGCACAGACGCCGAAAGTTGCCATCTCCTCGTTGAGTGAACAAGGGTTGCAAGGCTCGGGTCTGAAACCTTTTTGGAATTCGTCCAAGACAGTGGCTTTGAAACGCAAGCTTTGTGAACAAAGCCAGCGCCAAGCGCCAAAGACCCCTGCACTCGCATCCAGAGAAGTTTAAGTCTGTGGCGCAAATTCCAGAATGAATGCACCAACACGGACTCCGTGAGAGGGTCCAGATAATGATGATGCCAAGGTACAGGCCGTGGTAGATTAAAATATCATGGCTAATCGGGACGGCGTACCAACAAAGGCTTCTACCAAGAGTCGGGCTCTCCGCGTCCAGACGCGGACGTGCAAGATGATCAGAGAGACACTCTGCCCCGAAGAGACCAAACAGGAGCATACAAGCCCTGGGTCATCTTCATCCACAGAGCCATCCTCACCCATGGAGACAATACTCTGAAGAGGATGAAGGTTCTCAGAACGCTCGCTCTCAAAAAGAAAACAGTCCAAAGGTTGGGTTGAAGGAAGAGGGTGCGCCCTATTTATAGGCAGCCCCCGATAACTGCACCGCCGGCCTTAATGACCGCACGATTGTCAAGGTCCAATAAGGGACTGACGCGTGTAACGCCACTTCGAAAACCGTCGCAGGCGCCAATCTCCAACCACCCGCATCGGTTCCTCATTAAAGGGAATTGACGCTCAAGACCAATAAGAAGCCGACGCGTGGATAACCGCTTCGGGAAACAGCAGAAAATCTGCATTCCCGATCATCAATAGAGATTTGAAGATCACATCAAATCTTTATGACAGGCTGTATGTAACGCCTGGGAGGTTACACCAAGACGCAGACTGAAGAAAACATATCCAAAATTCGCGTCCCCTCCCCAGATTGGATGACGATCACCGCGTCCTAGAGGAATGTCCGCGTGATGCAAAGTCGCGTCCCCTCAGCAAACGGGGTCCTTTTTAAAGGAGAACACTTAGTCCATTCTGGGATTGATGGAAAATGCACAAGGCTGCGTCCCTCGCGTCTGTTTGATCCGCGTCTTTCCCAGCGAAGCAGATTCGCGTCCCTCCCTACAGACGGATGCCCAAGTTCTTCTGAACTCATGGCCGCGTCTCCTTATGGATTGACGCTGCGTCTCATCAAAAGAACTTGGTTCTGCCCAAGTTCTTCTGAACTCATGGCCGCGTCTCCTTATGGATTGACGCTGCGTCTCATCAAAAGAACTTGGTTCTGCCCAAGTTCTTCTGAATTGATACCCGCGTCTCCCTGTGAACAGAAGCCGCGAGTCGATGCTGCGTTTCATTGAAAGAACTTAGTCTTACCTAAGTTCAGTATTCACAGCCAGTGATCAAGAAGTTGGATTCATCCACAACTAAGCAAAGAAGATGGAACAAAAAGTGTCCTTTTATATCAAAAGTGGATACAAACACTCTGATAAATAGAGTGCCTTTTCTTTACAAAAAAAAAAAGAGAGAAAAAAAGGGAGGCTAAATGTCCTGGTTCGCCAAGGAACGGATTTGCTCCTTGAGATGATGCATCTTGATCTGACGTGCCTTCTCAGCCTCCATCATGGCCTGGACCCGCAGCTCCTCTTCAGATAGGAAGGGTTTTGTAGCCAGCTGCGCTCGCAGAGATTCCACCCTGGAAGAATGTAGAGACAGACTCTCTTCAGCTCGCGCCTTAGCCGCCTGTTGCTCCGCAAGCTCCTCTTTGATGGTGACAAGCTTCTTCTCATTGATCGCAAGCACAGCTTCTGCCTTGGCAATGGTGTCCCGAGCCTTGGCAATGGTGTCCCGATCACTGATGATGACATGCTCCGTGCTCTGCATGACAATCTCGGATTCCCTTGAATCGTCAGTTAGTTTCTGACATTCAGCCTGGGAATATTCGAGGCTACGGATCTCTGCATCTATTTGTGCCTCTGCCTCCTGTCGCTCTTGTTCTTGAGCAGCTAAGAGCCGGGTTAGGGTGGCCTGGGCCTCACTAGAAGAGCTGGCATTTTCCAAAGACTTCAGCTCGTGCAGGTCGTCTCCCAGTTGCTCCACCACCCGCAAACACGCTTGGGCAAGTGAGGGGCCTCCGGTTAATTCGACGTTCTCGGCCAGATTTCTAAGAAGCGTCTGGGCAAAATTGAAGGAGCTGCTTCCACGTAAGATGAGATCAATACATGATCCCATCGAAGCAAAGAATTGTTGCACCATCTGGCGTGCCAGTTCCCCCATATCGTCACCACCTGGGAAGCTTCCCGACCCTTTTCTGTCACGGGATAAGGCGGATCTTCTCGCACAAGAGTTGTGCTGACCACCGATACGGCTAGAGCAGAAGTAGCCTCGGGTGCTTCCGGAGGTGTTATCTCGGCAGGAACCTCCACAGCTAATGACGGAGTAGCAAGCTCAACCTCCTCAGAAGCTTCAGCCGAGACCTGGGCTGTGTGGCCTCTTGGAAGGGTACGGACCGCTGCACTCTCTACCTGAACCCCCTTAGTTCCCTCTGCAAATTATTGCGACATTAGCCACAAAGGAAAAAAGCAAAACATTTAAAATATCAGAACTTCCTTACCATCTGGGAGGCCCGGAGATGCCAGATCCTTGGGCAAATCTTGCGGAGTGGAAGTCTCCCTGGCTTCAATGGTAACCCTTCATCCTGCAGAGTGGGTTCTTCCCCGACCTTAGGGGTTGCTTCCTCTTCCGGCAAAGTGGAAGCCTCCTCGGCATTAGTAGTTGCCCCTGCTGGAGTTATCTCGGCAACTAAAGCCGTAACCCCTTCTGACTGGGTCAACTCTTGTACCATCTCCTCGATCTGCGAGGAGGATGCGGCTTCGACGTTCTCAGCCAATCCTGCAACATAAAAGGGAGAATGTTAAGGTCTCTTCTTCAAAATTAAAAGGGAAAGCAGGTCAAAAGGTGAAAAGAGTACCTCCAACGGGAATAATCGCCAGCTGTGATACCGTTGACGGCTCACCCCCATATATTTCTTCCTCTGAAATATGGGAGAACTTACTCGGATCAGGAGGAGCGGGTTCATCACCGTAGTCAACATCGTCTTCAAAATCGCTTTCCCCTGAGAGTGAGGAAGACGATAGCGCCTCGCGCGAAACCTCTGCAGCTGGAGCCTTGTCACCAATTACCCCAGTAGTAGGACTAGGGTCAACTGCCCGAGGACTGAAAATGAAGACACAAGGCGACCTAGGTTGTTGTGCCTCATCTCTCCCTTCATGAGCAGGTGCAGACCGGGTTGAACCGAAACCCCAGAATATTGACATCTCCTCCGCTCATGATGTCGATCTCAGGCTGCTCATCCTCGTCAACAGTCGTGGCTCTGTCAACGAGCTCCCTTCCTCCACAGACCTACGGTCTTTGCTGCTCGACCTAGGGGGGCGGATTAAATGATCATCCTCTTCAGCTATATCTTCTTCCTCAGTGGCTCAACGACAGCAGGGATGTCTTCGGGTCGAAAGACTTCGGTCGTCAAGTCTCTCCGAACCTTCTTGGGAGCGGGTTCAGCAGTTGAAGTAGAGCCCTGACGACGCTTGCTCACCGCCTGTCGAGATTTAGTTGCTTGCGGCTCTGCCCTTGTTGCTCGCGACTCCGCCTTAGTCGCTTGCGGCTCCGCCCTTGGTGGTCGTGGCTCCGTGGCTCGTGGCTTCCCTCTCGTTCTTTGCCCGGCCTCCTTCTGAGCCTTCAAGTACTGGTCACTGATTTTCGAGGCTTTACCAGACTCTGACCTTGCTTCGAGACTTGCATTGATGCTCTCAATACACGAAGACGCTGGAAAAAAGTCTGTGTCTGGATGGCTTGGGTGTACCAAGTGCAGAAGCTGAAGCTCGTACGGCACTTAGGCCCCTCGAGAGGTAGACGGAAAGTTGCTCCCGTCCCTCCAGCCACACTGTAGTACCAGGCCCGAGCACCCTCGAACAGGTTCCCTTCGAAGGCGAGTCTAGCATTGGGGTTCCCGACATAGAGCTGATCATAGCCGAACTGTCGAGCGAAGCGATTCGGCATGTATGGCTCAATGGTGCATGACGTCCCTTGCCGGAAAAGCACATATCCGGGCCGAATATTGAGCAACCACCAGAAGGCTCCCGCGGATAACCTCGAGAAATCATCTGGGCCCGCGGAATCAATAAGTAGACCCTCGAAAGAAGCACCAGGGATCTGGGGGAGGCAACGATTGAGCTGGTAGTTCGCAGGGTCCGAAAGGCACTTCCGGACGTAATATATATAAGAATCACGCCAGCTCGAACCCTCCAACCGCTGCACAAAAGGGACAGAACTCTCCCTCCAACGCACCGCCGTCATCAAGGAAGGGCAATGCATCACGTACCAAGCCATGAGGTACGTGTAAGGCAGCTCGACCCGAGGGTTGGGACGCTTCACCGTCGAATTCCCCTCTGAGTCAACATACGGCTTTCCCTCGGAGTCTGCAGTCCTCGGTGGCTCGCAGAAATTCTTAGCTAGCGCCCGCAGCCCGCTCTGAATACCAGCCGCCACGGTCGGGAGAAGGGCTATGGGGTTGCCATGAGCCAGGAGCACCGCCGGGTACACCACGTCAGCAACAATAACTTCATGTGGCAGCGTGGGCACCACACAACGCTTCAGCCACAGCATTAGAAAGCCCGCTAACAGCGCCCGATCGGAGATAGGGGTCCGGGCTTGATGGTGAAAGCTTTCAAAAACCAAGTCAGGGTCGAAACCGTCCTCGTTCGACTCCGTGGTGTAAAAACTGTCAGGAGCCTGGTCGATCCTGTCTTCAATCTCCCTATCGGAGCTGGGAGCCAATCGGGTTATCAGATGGTCTTTGGTGTTGACGTTGTGAACAAGTAACTGGCCCAAGACAGTTGCTTGACTCCCTGCGACCGCCATTTGGTTATTTGGCCGCAAATGTGGAAGTGACATAGCATTCCCAGTAGGTCTCATATATTAGGGGAAACTCCTCCTTCAAATGGTAAAGCTCCACAGTGGTCGGGACATATTCCTCATAGGAAATGTCCCCTGTTGCCAATCCCGAGACTTCATGCAGCTCGTACAGAGCGAGGCCCATCTCCCCGACTGGAGTGAAGAACGTCCCCGTCAAAGAATGATAATGCTCTAGAACCCCGAAGAAGTTCTGAGAGCTTTGAGGGATCCCCCACTGCACGGCTCTGACTGCCGAATACAGTCCCACACGCTTTAGCAGATCCCCGAGCTCGGTAAGGACAAAGCCGACCATTCTGCCCCACCAATAATTCTCTGTGGAACGGACCCACCCGGGCGCACGGAACCCAACCGGATAGTCACCCTCCGCTTCCATGAATGCGTTGAGGAAGGTAGTGCCAAGTTGTGGTATCTCCCCAGCCGGAACCTCAGACTTGCGCGACCCAGGGAAAAGGCCGATAACTGACTTGTCATGGCTATCATGACGGTATACTTTATGGGAGCCCAAATCACCGAGAGTAATCTCAGGGACATATCGAGAGAGGTCCCATTCCATCTTCCGAGGGACGGACATGTGCTGGAAATAGGACAGCGGGAACATCCTCTCCATGTTCGGAAGAAAGAATCTTCCACCCTTATTTGACGGAGCCATTTGTAAGTTCCGTCATACACGCGATAGCCGCCATCGTGGATACGATCTCCGAAGAAGAAGGCAGGCTTCTCCAGCTTGATGCCAGCATCCGTTGTGAATGCTGCATCAGTCATAAGCACCCGAAGAGTCCTCATGTCAACATTCGAGAGCCTCTCCTCACGAGCCTGCGACTTGTCAGCAGTCACAGGAACAGTCCTTCGTAACACAAAGGTCAAGTCCCGGTCAGCACCACCTACATGTCCAAAGTGGCGCGTCTTGGCAAGTGAAGTAGTGGGGTGTGGCACTGCAAAAAGAAAAGGACACTTAGTTAGATACTCTATCAAAAGCAAGAAAAAAATGCTAAGTGTTCATAATCCAAACGCAGAAGAGACACTGGACGCAGGGATTATCAAATCCGCGTCCGGACCTGCGCATCCACGCAGAAGAGACACTGGACGCACGAATTATCAAATCCGCGTCCAGACCTGCGAATCCACGTCCAAACGCAGAGGAGATACTGGACGCAGGAATTATCAAATCCGCGTCCAGACCTGCAAGATCCGCGTTTTGCAAACCAAGACTTGCGAGACTCAAGTACTTGGACTTAGGCGCCAGATCGGAAGAACCAGCGCCTGATGTTGCAGAACGCAAGGATCAAAGTCCGCGTTTAAACCCTTCACAATTAGAAATATTCCAAGTAAAGGGTCCAAAAGGCAGGACCTAATGGCACCGGGTCATCAAACCCGCGCCTCGGTTATCAACCCAAAGACTGCGTCTGGGAATCAAACACGATTTAAATTTGTGTGTTCTTAAGGGTTCTTTGAACTTCCTTTAACGGCGAAATTCACGCCTAAAAGGAAGTTACCTTGGACACCTTGGAGAACAATATCCAGCGCAGAGGAGGAGCTGCCCCTCCGGGCCTCGGCGACGGTCGCCTTTGAAGAAGAAGCAGTCGGCTTGGTCTTGGGTGCCATTGCTAATTCGATCCAAGTTTAAACAGATGAACGAAAAAGGGAAATTCTCTTTCTTAATTCTATCAGCGAGTGCGTTCGGAGAAGAAGAGGAATCTTCCCAACTGTGGCCTTTTATAGGCACAAGGATTCGCGAAGATACGCAGCGTATGGCCCGATGAATTCTGCGGCGAATCTCTGTTCGACGAGTGGAACAAAATCACTTTAATGCACAGAGAAGATCATGCGCCACGACTCGGCAGTGAATCGTCGCTCGACACGTGGCACGGATCATTTAATGCGCCAGGAAATCCGCGCGCTAAAAGGCGAAATCCCGTCGGTTCCCCAGGCCAACTGGTAGAGCAATCATGACGTGGCATGGACTCGCACCCGACGGCAATGTCTCTTCGATGGATATGCCCTATCAGTATCGCCATAAATGCGCCCAGACAATCGCGTCTATATTCAAAAGATGCGTCTTTCCAAAATTCGCGTCTTCAGCTGAACATCGCGTCTGCCTTATGAAGATCAGTCGCGTTTCCGTTGCCAAAAGGTCGCGTCTTTAAAGCAGTCTCGTCTCCGCTTTTCAAAAAGGAACCTGCGTTCGGCCTCCTGCTTCTGCAAAATCAGTTCAACAGTACACTGACGCAAGCAGACGACCAACCACTCCTGGCTTAAAGCGCACCCGTGACAGACTTAAAAGCAAACGGGGAGTTTAGACTGTGTATCTAGACACTCAACATGATCAACTCTGGTGGCTTCAAAGAGTTCAACAGTACACTCACGAAGACCAACTCCAGAATAGATCAAACTGGAGCATTAATAGTCTAGTCATGAAGGCAAATGCAGCTAGAATCCAAAGTATTCGAAATCCGTCCCAGTTAACTGCGGAATATCGAAAACTTTGGAGGGGGTTCTGTAGGCTGTCTAAAAAATCACCAAGACAAGCCACCAAAACGCAGAGATCCAAGACCCAGACACAAGGCTAAATGTGACAATCAAGACGCGAAAGTCCAAACCGCGTCTCAGCATTAAGGCACGCGGGCCCGACACCCGCATCTCAGCCTCAAGACGCGAGAGTCCGAACCCGCGTCTCAGAACCAAGACGCGTAGGGTCCAAACCCGCGTCTCAACCTCAAGGCGCTAGGGTCCAAACCCGCGTCTCAACCTCAAGGCGCTAGGGTCCAGACCCGCGTCTCGGTTACAACCACTCCGGTTATGGCGCCGTTCACCGCCCATGTAGCGGGAAAGTTGGCCCTCATCGTGGAACACTTTTAGGGGGCACGATCACCCCCTAAACCTCTATAAATAGCCCCGTCACTATGAAGAGGGGGAGAACTTTGGAGAGAACTTTTGGAGAGAACTTTTGGGGAGGGGGCAATCGAGATCAAGGTCAAACTTTTGGCAATCAGCAACAAAGGGCGACACAGAGAGAAAAGAAGCAGATCAACTCTTCAGCAAGTTCGTTACGTACGAGCTAGCTTTCGCCTACCTTCTCTTCGAGAGTTTTGGTAGACAGAGCTGAGTTACTCTTTCTACCGGCCAAAGAGGAGATCCCAGAAGGACGGTCATCTGGTCAACGGAGAACAAGATTCACTCTCCACCGCCACACGAAGAACCCAGCATTAACAAAGGGGGAATTCAAGATTCAATATTCTCCCTCCCTTGTAACCGGAAGATTAGTCTGTTGTAATTTTTCATCTGATTCAAGGGAATTTTACACCTCCTTCTTTTCCGTGTCATATAATGGGTTTGAATTTTTAAACTCATACTTCTCTTAAGAACATCTCTTGAACTTATTTTATCTCATACTTGCTTCTTTCGCGCTTGATGATTTAACATTCGATTCAAAACGGTTTCTTAAAGAAAAGAGTTAACTTTTCCAACCATCTTATATATGCTTTACTTCAAACTTTCTAAAGTCAACCTTAAGTTTTGCCTGTGATCAAGTTGAGGCTCTAAGGATTTCAATAGAAGAATAAACGGTTGAGTAGTGAGATATGAGCCCAGATTTTCTTCTTTATTAAAATCAACCAAACAATTTTCGAGCTTTTTAAATCACTTCTCCAAAGCCTTCGCTAAAGTTGCAATTTCTCTTTTAATCATCTCCTTCTTTCCATTCTCTTTTCAATTAAAAAACGAGCACCATTCTTTGTTACTAAACAAAACACCAAAAGCTTTCATCGCATTCCTCCTCGTGGACACGACCCGTTAGCCACAGGCTATACGGTAAATCTCTTAACTCTTTGATTTTTACAATCAAATTTTTGGCGCCGTTGCCGGGGAGGGAACAGTGTATTTGTTTTTTAACAAGTTTTATGTGTTATTTCAGGGACTTGAAGATTCAGATCTAGCATTCAAGCTTTGCAAGAGAAGACATGCAAATTCTGTGCCCCTACTCTCGAAAGTAGGAAACAGAATTTCAAGAATTGTGTTGCAAAAGTTGAAAATTTCATTAGACTATTAAAACTCTTTTTTGCAGGACATATTGCTCACAAAAAATTAAGTTTTTGTATGTTATATTCTTGCTATATCTGCTATCCACCATCCCTGTTTTAATCCAATAGTAATTTGAGTGATTGTTAATTGCTTAAAAAATATTTAGACTTGCATTCTAGGCATTTGTCTAATTACGTTTATTTTACAATTACTGTTGAAGATAGCTGGAGACAAGGTCGTGTCCACGAGGTTAGGAAACATTCTTGGGTGATATTTACTTTTGAATGCTACTTTTCTATATCATGCACACTTTGCACAATTAACTAAGGGCAAAACCCAATTCAAGATAAGGTGGGGAAGTCATTACCCTTCCTTATCCCCAAACCATCTCAAGCACGCACAACCTAAGCCTAAGTAAAATCTGATAGACGTTGGCCCTAGGGACATCTCGAACTCACTAGGAGATTATCCTAAGGGGGAAAGTGTTCAAATTTGACTCCAGCCAAATCAGTGTCTAGGAAGGGGATTAAGGGCCGAAAGCCCGAAGGTTGGTGGTTACTTAATTAAGGAACGTCTTTGACGGATAACCTCCCACCAATCTTGCCCTGACTTGGCTGATTAGCTTGTGGTCAAAGTCTGCATTATACCTCCAGTGGACAATCAACCAGTTAGGAGTTGTCTAGGTCAAGGTTACCTTAGACTAGGCTTCGTTGTTTTCTTTTCTTGACTATTGGTGAACTTATTTGTGATTGTGTTTGTGTATGCAAGTGTGGTCAAGAGAGCCTAATTCCTCTAGGTTAACTAGAAACACATCACACCCAAGTTCGAAGCAAGACCAGATTCGGTTATGGATCGACCGACATCTTTGCAGGATAGGTTCTATCCCATTAGAACATCACTTCCATCCTGCATCCAACTTCCATCGGTTGGTGAACACAACTTTAAGCTTAAGCCATAGTTCGTCAACACACTCCCCAAGTTTCATGGCTTAGAGTTCGAAGATGCTTATTCTTCATAAGAGAATTTGAGGAAGTATATTTAATGATGAAAATCTCACACCTTGCAGATGATGCTATTAGGTTGATATTTGTCCCATTTGCTCTTAAGGACTTAGCAAAGAAATGGCTCTACAGCTTAGCGGCCGGCTCTATCACATCCTGAGATGGTTTCATCAAGGTCTTCTTGAAGAAATTCTATCCAATCCATAAGACCGCTCTCGTTAGAAAAAACATCATACAGTTCAATTAAGAACCTAGTGAACCATTTTGGAGGTACTTTGAACGCTTAAAAGACCTCCTTGTCCAATGTCCCCATTATGGAATAGAGAAATGGCGACAATGCCAAATTCTTTATGACGGTTTAGACTACTCGACCAAGACCCTCTTAGAAAGCATGTGCCAAGGGGGATTCTTGCAGAAGGATGAGCATGAAGGATGGGACTTATATGAGAATCTAGCTAAAAAAGCAATCCAATGGGAACCTACTAGTGAAAGCTCTAGAAATTCAACTCTATCTCTTCAAAAGGAGGTCTCCATTCAATTGAATCATCCATAGCTAACGAGGCTAAGTTAGCTAACATAGCGAGAAGACTGGAAGCTTTAGAAACTAAGGAACCAAGTCCAGTCAATCAAGTCAGCCCGAACCAATTTCCAACTCCGGGTTGTACTTACTATCGGTCATGAATCATGTGTTTGAGGAGTGTCCTGTATTTCAAGCTCACCAACACTTTTCTGAACCGATGAATGCCGCCTTTTTAAGGCCGAACAAAGATTCTTATGCTCCAACGTACAATCCTGGCTGGAGAAATCACCCAAATTTCTCATAGAGCCGACAAAATAATGACCACCCACGGTCAAACCATGCAAGCCACTTCCATCATTCCAATAATTCTTCCAATCATCAACCCAACCTTTCCAATAACCCTCACAATTCTCCCAATAATTTTTCAAATTATCAACAAAATTTTTCAACCAAGCTCCACCATCTTCCTTCCAGAATCCTCAACTCGAAAGGAGAATGGCTGATTTTGAGAGAAACATGAAAAGGTACATGAAGAACCATGATTCTCTCATGCAAACAATATAGAGGTTAGAGGGTCAAATGAGCCAGTTAGCCAACCCACAACATGAGAGGCAAAAGGGTACCTTGCCCAGTCAACCAATTATGAATCCTAGGAATTCACAACAAGCTCATTTGGTTGAGGATCAATCACTGAATCAATGTAATGTTGTTCATACATTGAGGTCGGGAAAGAAAGTTGATAACCAAGTGTCAACACCACCTAATCCTAGTCAGCACAATCACAATTTAGCATCCACCTCATCTAATCCCACTCCTCCTAAATTGATGAATCTGAAAAAGATAAGTCAACCGGTCATGTGCACCAGCCTATAGCACCATTTCCTAATAGGCTGAAAAATAACAAGCAAAATCCACACATGGATAAGATAATTGAGATCTTTAATCAAGTGAAGATAAATGTGCCACTTCTTGATGCCATCTAACAAGTCCCATCTTATGCTAAGTTTCTTAAGGACATGTGCACCAAGAAGAGAAAGACTAATGTACCTAAAAAGGTCTTCTTAGCTACTAACATTAGTGAGCTACTATCGGGTCCGATCCCTGTTAAGATAAGGATCCAGGTAGTCCAACCATTGCCTGCACAATAGGACAAGCTGAGATTAGTCGTGCACTTCTTGACTTGGGGGCAAGTATCAACTTGCTTCCATTCTCAGTTATCAACAACTCGGGTTGGGCGATCTTAGTCCAACTCCGAGTCACTACCAACTGGACCGTTCAGTGAAAGTTCCAAAAGGGGAGATTAATGATGTCCTTATCCGGGTAGGGGAGTTTATTTACCCTGTTGATTTCATAGTTCTAGAGACACAACTGTGTCTAACTCCAATCATAGGGCTCAAACTCCAGTTATCCTAGGGTGACCATTCCTTGCTACTGCCAATGCCATCATCAATTGTAGGAATGAGTCCATGAGGTTAACTTTTGGGGACATGACTAGAGAAGTCAATGTCTTCAACCTATAAAACAACCTCATAAGATAAGAGATCAAACATTTGAGTAAACCTATTGAAAATATGTGATAAGAAGAATAAAGATAGACTTTTTAAGTAAATGAAATATTTGATGAGAGATGAAGATATAGAAGATGAGTCGCTTTTTCAATGAATTATTTAAGAATGAATGCAATTATCTTGATGAGAAGGCATATGTCGAAGATCCTAATGTTAGAGTACCCTTTAAAAAGGAAAATTTGATTTGAATATCTTCACTTTCGATGAGCCAACCAATAATGTATCGCATGAGAATATAATTCAAGAACCTCCGATTGACATACTCTTTAAACCTCTTCAAAGAAGAACTCATGTGTTTGGATGAACCAACTAGGGATCTTTTGGTTAATTACACATCTCTAGGAAAAAGTGTTGACCTAAGCTTTGTGGAGATATATGGAACTGAGTTAGAATTTTTAGGCATTCATAATGAGGAAGTTCCAACTGAGAAGTGTGGTAGAGATCAATTTTGAATAATGAATGTAGAAATATGAGGAAGAAAAACCTAAAGAAGTTGAGACTGGGGAGGAAGAGAGCTAAAATGACAGAAAAATTGGCCTCCCCACTATGCCCTATAAAGAGGACCCATTGGAATGACGGGAAGAGAGCTAGAGGGATAAGACCGAGAAGGATCTAGGTGTGGGAGAAACTTGATGTTGTACATATTTCTGTATAGCATATGCACCTCTTTTACATTTCATTTCATGCATGTATACATTTCTTTCATACATTGGGGAGAATGCATGAGATAAGTGTGGGGGAGGGTTCTAAATGACTAATATAACTTCAAAAAAAAATATATTTTGTATATATATATATATATAAACTTTTTGAAAGCTAAGAACAATATTTTGATATATATTTGTAAGAAATTAAGTAAATTTTAAGGAATAAGAAAATCATAATTAGGATTTCTTACACTTGGTCAAAATAAGATGACTTGTTTGATTTTTAGGTTAAGAAGAAAAGTTGTGAAAGTAATTTAGTTTTGATCTTTACCTTGATGAAATATGCACACTTTATACACTTATTTATGCCTTATAAAAAATATATGTATGAAAAAAAACAAATCTAATTATTGATTAGCTAGGTGCTTTAACCTAAGAAAGCCTGGTATTTATGCAAAAGATAATTAGATAAGTTTGAAAAAATATATATATATAAATCTTCTGATTAAGCTGGGTATTTGTGCCTCATGAAGCATAGGTATTCAGCCTAAAAGGGGTACATTTTATAAATAAAAACTTTAGTTTTGTGGCCTTGTCTGCTCGAGTGTTTAAGTCCTTAGGGGTGTTTTCTCACCTGGTGCCCTAAAACTGTCCGGTTTAGGTGTCACCGACTAAAGGTTCGTTACATGGGCAGATTAGAAGGCCTAATGGAATTGAGGAATAAATACTACCAAAAATAAATATAAATAAGGCATAGGAGTTAATGTTAAAGAACAATTAGTCAACTTCACAGTCACGATGGTGCATATGACTCAGGGTAAATTAATAGACTAGATGAGGAAAATAATTTGACTCCTTATTTTGATTGATGACATGTTGTTGAATAGAGACTAAGTTTAGGAATGAAAAATTTGATATTCCTATAACTTATAGATTACTTAAACTCTCATAAATATACTTCAAATATTTCTCTTTTCAAAATGCTTTTCAAAAATACTAATTTTTTCTCTTTCTTTATGGATTTTGTGGGTGCAATCCACTGAAAACCCTCACGAGAAAAAACTCATCCTCTAGGGGTAACCTAGAAGTTTAAACGGCTTGTTGCACATGCTCAGTGCAATCGAGTGACCTGCAAAAGTGGTCTAATAATTGATTAAGATTAGTTTTGATATTTTGCTCGAGGGCGAGTAAAAGATAAGTGTGGGGGTGTGATCGGTCACATATATTGCATACATATTGTCACATTTCCATGCTTGTTATCTAAATAAATCATATTAATAAGTCCTATTGTTCTTTATAAATTGCAGGCCCATTGCTAAAGGATAGGCCAGAGAAACAAGCCCAAAAGCCCATTTAATTCAGAATAAATTCAAAAACGGGAATCAGGGCAAATCTTGGCACATCAGAATGGTTGAAAACAGTTGAAATGAATCCTCCCAAATTAAGCAGTTGAAGCCAACAAATCAAAGATCGTTTCGTCAAATCTCGGAGCTGCAACAGTAAACAAAAAGACAAAAGAAGCCCAATGCCACGCCAACCATCCCTCCACCTGGATGTGGCCAATTGGCCACATCCAGGCCGCGGATCCGCAGCCTAAGCCGCGGATCCGCGGCTTGTTGGTGGAGATAAAGGGAGCGTTTGTTCCCTTATCTCCTCACTCCCTTCCCTCTGAGGTTTTGCCTATAAAAGCTAGGGTTTTGTACTGAAAAAGTAGCGAAGACTAGGATTAGAATTTTTTTTATACTTTAAGGTTTAGGCTCTTTGTTAGATAGTATAAAAGTTATATTTTTGTTTTGCAATTTGTAGCTCAGACAAATACCTGTGAGAGAGAGGAATCGAGTGCTTGTAACTTGAAGATTGAAGTGACATCAATACAAGAGTCGAGCTACATTTTCTTAACTCATTTTATAGTATGTCTTGCGTTATTTACTTGCATTTTTCTTTAACTTCCATGAGTAGCTAAATCGATTTCTGGGCTCACTATTGTACCTCTCTCCAATTCTTCTTCTTTTCTGATTTTAATGAAAAAGATCCAATGAATCATTTGCATGCCTAACTTAAAGCCTTTCTTCTTGAAAGTGTTCTTGAAGGCACATGAGGATGGGTTTGGATTTTTAAACTCATACTTCTTTTAAGAACGTCTCTTGAACTTGTTTTTATCTCATACTTGCTTCTTCGCGCTTGATGATTTAACATTCGATTCAAAACGGTTTCTTAAAGAAAAGAGTTAACTTTTCTAACCATCTTATATGCTTTACTTCAAACTTTCTAAAGTCAACCTTAAGTTTTTCCTGTGATCAAGTTGAGGCACTAAGGATTTCAATAAAAGAATAAACGATTGAGTAGTGTGATAGTGAGCCCAGATTTTCTTCTTTATTAAAATCAACCAAACAATTTTCGAGCTTTTTAAATCACCTTCTCCAAAGCATTCTCTAAAGTTGCAATTTCTCTTTTAATCATCTCCTTCTTTCCATTCTCTTTTCAATTAAAAAACGAGAACCATTTTTTGTTACTAAACAAAACACCGAAAAGCTTTCATCGCATTCCTCCTCGTAGACACGACCCGTTAGCCACAAGCTACATGGTAAATATCTTAACTCTTTGATTTTTACAATCAATTGGCCCACTTTGTTCAAGGATGCTTATGAATTTTGCAAGACGTGCCCTAGATACCAAATGGTAGGAAGGATCTCAAAACGGAATATGATGCTCCTCAACCCAATTCTAGAAATAGAACTCTTTGATGTTTGGGGCATCGATTTTATGGGTCCATTTCCTAATTCATTTGGAAACCAATACATATTGTTTGCTATGGACTATATGCGTCCAAGTGGGTAGAAGCCATTCCTTGTAAAACTAATGATAACAAAGTTGTCATAAAGTTTTTAAAAGAAAACATTTTTTCACGCTTCGGAACCCCTCGTGCTATCATCAATGATAATGGCACTCACTTTTGCAATAGATCCTTTGAACCTCTTATGCGAAGGTATGCCATAACTCATAAATTGTCCACACCTTATCATCCTCAAACCAGTGGGCAGGTTGAGGTTTCCAATAGACAAGTTAAGCTTATCTTGGAGAAAACTGTGAACCAAAACCGGAAAAATTGGTCCATCAAACTTGTAGATGCCCTATGGGCTACAGGACCGCTTTCAAGATGATTCTAGGAAAGTCTCCTTATAGATTAGTCTATGGCAAAGCTTGTCACCTGCCCGTTGAGTTAGAGCATTGGGCCTTATAGGCAATCAAGCAGTTGAATTTCGACTTGACTAAGGTCGGTGACCTTTGGAAGTTACAAATTTCCGAATTAGAGGAGTTAAGAAATGAGGCCTATGAAAATGCTAGGATCACTAAAGATAGAGTTAAGATTTTTAATGATAAATACATCATAAGAAAAACCTTTGTCCCTGGACAAAAAGTCTTGCTCTATAATTCTAGGCTTCATCTTTTTCTAGGAAAATTAAAATCAAGATGGACTGGGTCATTCGTTAAAAAAACCATGTTTTCACACGGTGCAGTTGAGATCAGTGACACCAAGAATGGAAATGACTTTAAGGTAAATGGTCAACGCCTTAAACCTTTCTTTGAATCGGTGCCGGTAAATGAAACGGTTATGGGTCTTTTTAACCCAGTGTATCGGTAACTTTCCTCTTTTCCATTTTATTTCATGCATCTATACATTTCTTTCATACATTGGGGACAATGCATGAGATAAGTATGGGGGAGGGTTCTAACATGACTAATATAACAAAAAAAAAGAAGGAAAAAGAAGAAAAATATATATATATATATAAAACTTTTTGAAAGGTTAGAAAAATATTTTGATATATTTTTGTAAGAAATTAAGTCAATTTTAAGGAATAGGAAAATCATAATTAGGATTTCCTATACTTGGTCAAAGTCAGATAACTTGTTTGATTTTTATGGTTAGGAAGAAAATTTGTGAAAGTAATTTAGTCTTGATATTTACCTTGATGAAATATGCACACTAAATACACTTACACACTTAGGGTTTAAAACAAAGACTCTTATGCCTTTTAAAATATATATGTATGAAAAAAATAAATAAACAAATCTAATTATGATTAGCTAGGTGCTTTGGTCTAAGCAAGCCTTGGTATTTATGCAAAAGATAATTAGATAAGTTTGAAAATATATATAATATATATATATATGTATATAAATCCTCTGATTAAGCTGGGTATTTGT
>JAVJIF010019363.1:0-99456 GCA_038442645.1 Agave tequilana | reverse complement strand
CTCTACCATAACTTTTTATCTCTTCTCTCCTACAATTCTCCATCTCGGTGAAAATTTCTCAAATCTGAGTCAAACTCAACACAGTACCTGTCGACTCGAAAGTGGCTGCACCTGTGTGGCTGCCTACGTACCTACCGCCTATGTACCTTATCCAAGGGATCAACCCATCCGTAGTTTCCAAATGAGCTCCACGGAGCTCAAGCAACTGGAAGGATATGAAGCAACTCTTTACAATGTGTAAATTTCACTCCCGAAACCACCTTGGTAAGCATATCAGCGGGAGTCTCCTTTGTGTGAATCTTTATCACCTTCATCAAGAATCTCCCGAACAAAGTGGAACCTGACGTCAATACGCTTCGTCCTTGCATAAATATACTTGGTTCTTCGTCAAATAAATAGCACTCATGCCATCACAGTTGATCTTCAACAGATCTTGATCAATCCCCAAGTCATCGAACAACCCTTGAAGCCAAATTACCTCCTTCATAGCCTCTGTTATGGCCATGTACTCGGCCTCTGTAGTAGACAATGCAATGGTGGACTATAAAATAGAGCGCCAACTCACCGGTGCTTGGGATAATGTAAACATAAACCCCATTATAAACCGGCGCTTATCAAAGTCTCTTGCATAGTCGGAGTCAACATATCTGATACACTCCTGCTTACTAGTAGAATCCTTCTTGAATACCAAACCAACGTCTGTGGTACCCTTAATGTATCGTAAAACCTACTTTACTGCCTCCTAATGACCCTTACCAGGATCATGTGTGTATCTGCTGATCATCGAGACAGCTTGTGACAAATCTGACCTTGTACACACCATTACATACATTAAATTATCAACTGCGCTAGCATACGGCACGTGAGTCATATACTCACATTCTTCAACAGTAGTAGAAGACATGGTGGCTTTTAACTTGAAATGAGGATCCAATGGTGTACTTACAGATTTTGTATCATTGTCGATGTTGAACCTCTGAAGTACCTTCTGCAAATACCCCTTCTGTGTCAAGCTGACCTTGTCACTCCTTCAGTCTCGCTCAATCTCCATGCCTAGCACCTTTTTCGCTTCACCAAGATCCTTTATCTCGAACTCGAATGACAAGTCTTTCTTCAATTTATCAATTACGGATCTGCTCTTAGACGCAATGAGCATATCATCTACATACAACAGTAAATAGATGTACTCTCCTTCGGGTAGCTTATTGCGATACACACATGGGTCATAATGGACTGCGTGTGTACTTTTTATCACTTATGAAGCTGTCGAAACGCTTGTACCACTGCCTAAGAGATTGCTTCAATTCATACAGCAATTTCTTCTGCTTACATACCATATTATCATTTCCTGGAGTTTTTGAACCCCATTGGCTGAGACAAATTGATCTCCTAATCAAGATCGCCATGGAGAAAGGTCTTCACATCGAGCTGTCAAGGTCCAACTAATACTGTGCTACCAGCGCCAACAAAATCTGAATCAATGAGTGCTTTACAACATGAGAGAATATCTCGTTGTAGTCAATGCCTCCTTGCTATGTGTATCCTTTAGCTACCAATCTGGCTTATAGCGTCCAGTATCACCTTTGAGAGATCCTTATTTCTTTGCATACATCCACTTACAGCCAATTGCATTCTTTCCCTTGGGTAACTCTGTCAGTTCTCAAGTGTCATTTTTGTGTAGAGAACTCATCTCTTCTTCCAAGGCATCCTATTACATCTTGGACTCTGAACTGATTTCAGCTTCCCTATATGTGGACAGGATCGCCTCATCAACAGCTGTGACAGCGTAAGCCATAATCATATTTGTAGTGAGCCAACTAGGCTAACGTGAATTTATTTTGGTTCTTCTAACTGCAATGGATTCATGGACATCACCCATAGTCTGTCCATGATCCTTATCATCATCAGCATCCTACTCAGCTACATGATCACTACCCTGTGTCACCATGGGTACGATCTCCAAAGATACTGACATTTCGGAAAAAAACACCTAGAGGGGGGGGTGAATAGGTGTAAGTGCTAATCTAGAACAATACAAAACTAAGTGCGCTAATGCGGAAGCTAATGCAAATTTTGCAACACACTTAATACAATCAACAAGTGTAGCCGAATTCCCCGTGAAGGGCTCTGGACTAACTCCTCTTGATTCCCCTTGAATGGGTTGAGGTGCTATGTGAAGCTCTTGTTGATTAAGTACAAGTGAGGCACACACAAGCTACCAAGCATATAAGATGATATATCAATATGAATCAATGCAAGGCACAACACAAATGCAAGCAAGTATGATATGAATGATATGGCAATAAGAATGATGCTTTGCACAAATGTAAAGAGAGAGAGAGAGAGTTGAGAGACAAGTGGATCAAACCAAAGGCCAAGATATGTTTCGAGGTTCGAGCACCTTGCTCTACATCCCCGCCTACACCACGTGTAGGATTTCCAATCCACTACAACGTCCACCGAGGACTCCCACCGAGGGAACCTTCACCGAGAAGGATTTTACAACACGGGAGTACCGAACTCCTCTCTCAAACAACCACCTCACAACCGAGGGGTAGGCCCGTAGCCAAACACCAACAACCAACACCTCTACCGAAGAGGGTTTACAACCAAACTCCACCTCTCACTAGAGGGAGCAAACCAATCACCCGATCACCTCTACCTAAGAGGGATACACAAAGAATAAGGGTGTTTACAACTAAGAGGTTCAACAACCTCAAACAATCTCTTTTTCTCTCTTTTCCACAAAACAAGGATCCTAATAGATTAGGATAGTTATGATAGCTCAAGTGTGGAAAAAACTAAGTGTTTTGATCAAAGAAAACCCTTGGGAAAACACAACAAATGATATAGAGATTTTTACTCAAAAACAATTCCAAAAACCTAGTTCTTTGAAATAACAAAACACTTAAAAACAAACAAGATGAATCTTTTTGCTCTTGAAACTCTTTTAAAAACTTCTTTAAAACCAGAGAATGGGAGAAAATCAGCTCTAAAAATCTTGGTGAAAACCTCAAACAAATGGGGGTATTTATAGCCCCATCAGAAAACTAGTCGTTAGGCTGATGTGGCAGCCTGACAGGCTGACGGTCGACCGGCCCGGTCGACCGCCAACGGTCAGAAATGTGACCGTTGGGCAACCACGATCGACCGGCCCGGTCGACCCAAACAAACAGAGAGCACTGCTCTCAGCCCGGTCGACCCGGACGGTCGACCGTCCCAGTATCTCCAAACGTGCACAGATTGTGCACGTCGGTCGACCGGCCCGCCCTAGTCGACTTGGTCAGTTGACTTAGTCGACTGGTTGAAGCTTGGAACAGAAAATTGGGTCAGAAAAACTGGGAAAAATATTTTATAAAAATCTTTTATCTTTTCTGAAAATCCCATAAAACTTGTTTTAACATTTTATATTGAAACACAAACAAGTGATAAAAATTTCAAGACATATATCAATCATATCAATTCATTTTGAGTCTTGCAAATTTTATCAAAAACAAAACTTGTATTTTATCAAACTTGATTTTTCAACACATGAATAGGGATATCAAAATAAGTTTGTATAGCAAGTTAAACCATGTATGTATATCTAGAATACATCTAATATACATAGAAATAAAGTAAACTTGTTTTGATCTACTATTCATGAAAACTAAATCCAAAATATAAAAACGTGTGTGTTTTGTGCACTTGAGCATATCAACTATACTAAGCTTTACAAATGGATCTAAAACACACTATCTAAAACTATGGATACCTAAGTCTTCTTGATGATCTTCATCTTCAAGTAGACTTGCTCCAAAAAACTCCATCTATGGGTTAGGCAATGTGTGATCTTGAAGCTTTGCCCTGGAATCATTATGAAAAGCTTCTAAACACCTTGTTGAAGCTAATCACCAACTAATATCTTGGTTAATGATCTGAAACTTAAACAACACAAGATTATTAGTAAACATAACTACATGAGTTAATCATCATCAAAACTAGGGTGGAAGGCCTTTGGGCCAACAATTTCTAGAGATGGTGAAGTAGCATCACTCTCCATCTGCTGCGATACCCTTTTGGTCTTCTCAATCTCCGCCTGCTAAGAGATTGTAGGCTTCAACATTGAAGCCTCATCGAATATGACATCTCTACTGAGGACAAATTTTTTCACTTAGGATCCCAAATCTTGTAGCATTTTATTCCTCTCTTGAATCTTATGAATACTCCTTTCTTTGCTCTTGGGTCTAACTTTCTTCCTTTACATGATATTAGGCTGGACACCCAAATACCTTTAACGAATCATAGTCCTGAGCAGCTTTTCCTGACCAAACCTCCAGAGGTGTTTTACCTCCTATAGCAAATGAAGGCAACCTGTTGACGAGGTAGCAAGCACATGCCAAAGCCTCAGCCCAAAAGTTCTTTGGTAATCCGGCATTTGATAACATACATCGGATCTTCTCTAGTAAAGTCTTGTTCATCCTTTCTGCTACTCATTTTGTTGCGGTGTTTCCCTTATTATGAAGTGTTTGTCTATGCCCTCATCCCGACATAGCTTTAGGAAAATATCAGACTTATACTCACCTTCGTTATCTGACGGTAGATATTGATCTTCCTTCCCGTGCTTTTTTCCAAATTCTTCTTCCACTCCAAAACAATTCTAGGACTTCCCCTTTGTGTTTCATGGTATATACCCAACATCGCCTAGAATAATAATCAATGAAAGTCACAAAGTAGTGGTTACCTCCAATAATGCCATCTTGGTAGGTCCCCAAATATCGGTGCGAACATAATCCAGAATCTCTTCAGTGTAGTGAGTCGTTGTGCCGAATTTCACCTTGGTCTTCTTTCCGATGACGTAATATTCACAAAATTCTAATTTGCAGGTTCTGGCACCTTTCAATAGAGCTTACTTTGCAAGAGCTTGCAAAGATTTTTCACTTGTATGTTCGAGCCTCATATGGCACAATCTGGTAGAATCTTCATCTGAATCTGTAGAAGTCGCCAGCTGGCCTATAATTGTACTACCCTTCAAGTAGTAGAGATTATTTCGAAGGACGCTCTTCAAAACCACCATTAAGCCTTTGGTCATCTTGAGAACACCATCTCTTATAGATACCTCAAGACCTAATGTTTTTAAAGCACCAAGTGTGATAAGATTCCTCTTAAGTTTAGGTACATATCTCACTTCCTTCAATTCTCGCACCATCCCATCGAACATGTTGATTTGGACTGTACCTATGCCTTCCATGTTACATGGGCGATCATCACCCTTGATAACAGAACATCCATCTAACTTCTCAAAGGTAAAAAACCAATCCCTATTCGGGCACACATGATAGGTAACTCCAGTATCTAACATCCACTCAGAATCTCCTGAGTAACCAACGATAGGAGTAGTGACAGAGAAAGAGAATACTGATGAGTCTTAGTCCGATCCACTGCCTGTGAAGTAATGGCGTGAGTACTGACCACCTGTATGAGGTTTGCCTCGGTCTTCGACTCGTTCTTCTTACCTTTGGATTTTGGACAATCAACCTTCTAGTGTCCTATCTCTTTGCAGAAGACGCACTAGATCTTCTTCAGATCTCTGGAACCTGGCCTAGACTTCGATCTCCCATGATCACCTTTGTCATTCCTATTGGAACTCATGCCTCTTACCGTCACGCCTCTGTTGATGTACTTTCAGAATAAGACACCCTGTCCTACCTCCTTACTTTATAATTTACAAGAGCAGTCGACACCTCACTATAGTTAAGTGTTGTCTATCATTGATCAAAGTTAGAGTAAAAGTCTCATACTCTTCGTCAGGAAGAGAATTCAGTAGAATCACCATCTTATTCTCTTCATCGATCTTGACATCCATATTAACTAAATCTGTAAGAAGCTTGGTGTAATTGTTCATGTGTTCATCAACGGAGAGTCCTATTTTCATCTGGAAGCGATAAAGCCTCCTTTTCAACTGCAACCGCGACTCGATGTATTTTGTCAGATATTTCTTCTCCAGTATCTTCCACAACTGTCTTGCAGATGTTTCATGTAACATATGATACTTGATATCTTGTGTCAAACAAGACCTTATCATTCATCTTGTCCTAATTTTCTTTAGAAGTAGAATCATGCTTTTTCTCAAACCATAGAGTGTCTTCGAGGTTTGATGTCGTCAATGCATCCATCTCCTCACATCTCCATATACCAATTGTTTTTGCCATCAAACTTCGCCACATCAATCTTCAATGGATGTGGGTTCATGAATTTCACCGTAGATGTACTATCTCTAGTCATCTTCTCAATAAATCCATCAAAGCAATGTGGAAAACAAATGGAGTTAGACCAAAAATCTATATAAAGATAGAGTCTTTACTCAAAGTGAAACCCTAGGAGAGTTTCTGAAACAATCTACTCCACCAAATTTGATTCCTTGAGCAATCCAAATGATGTTCTGAGATCGACACATGATCTCACAAATAGTCCCAACGCTGCTCCGAGATCGACACACGATCTCCACCAAATAGCAACCAATGCTCTTGGAATCGACACGCTATCCCACGAAGAATGTAGGATGCTCTTATACCACTTGTTGCGCGCGCAAGGCAATAATCCAATAAGGAACCTCAATCAACAGAGAGAGATGCAGCAGAGAAGTACCCAAAAGACAAGAATAAGTAACAAGAGAGGAAGCAAACACAATATTTAACGAGATTCGGTAATTTGCCTACGTCCTCGGGGCAAGGGAGAGAAATTTCTTGTTGCACGCGCAGGGTAACAACCCAATTGAGGAACCTCAATCAACAAAGAGAGATGCAGCAGTGAAGTACTCAAAAGAAAAGAACAAGTAACAAGAGAGAAAGCAAACACAATATTTAACAAGGTTCAGCAATTTGCCTACGTCCTCGGGGTAAGGGAGAGAGATTTATTAATTCAACAATCAAATATATGTTTTTCATGCATATAATTCAAAAGGGCTCTACACTTTTATTTATAACCAGTAAGTCCTAAGATTTTAGGAAATCACAATTGGATTCGACTCCAATTTAGAAACGAAGTTTGAATCCGAACAGGAGAAGCAGCCGACCAGCGGCCGACCGACCCATCCCTTCGGCCGACCAATCGGCCGACCGAACCCAACAGAGAGTTGGGCATGCCAGTCGATTGACCGTGCCGGTCGACCATTCTCCTTGCTATGGTCGACCGGGCGGTCGATCGAGCAGCACCTGTTGTGCACACTGGTCAACTGGGTGGTCAGTCGACCACTATTCTGGCCTGCAATTCGCTGCGTTCTCGCTCCTTTTGAATTTTGATCTCTGCACTATTTCTTCCAATGAATTTAAACCATAGCTTTTTGGCTCCTCTCTTCCTACAAGTTCCTTCTTGCCTCTTGTTATTGTATTGAAATCCTTTCATGAACAAAAATAATAAGAAAATGTAACAACTGGTTGTTTGTTGCAGCTGAGGCAATGGGACTACCTTCCGTTTCTTGGAAGATCAAGCAGCCGGGATTTCCCGCGTGGCGTGAACATTGCAGTCAGTGGCGCAACCGCGATCGAAAGCAGCTTCTTTTGGGAGAAGGGGATCGAGCTTAGCACCAACTACTCGTTGGGAGTTCAGATTGAATGGTCCAGACGGTTGTTGCCTTCTCTCTGCCCCTCTGATTGCTCAGGTTTGATCATACTCAGCTCTGGACCACGCATTAAATCAAACATGTCATGGTCAAAGGTTGAATGAAGTAATATTTTGGCAATAATGCTCAAAAAATTTATCATTGTGACAGACTGCAGTGAAATCTTAAGCAAATCCCTTTTTTATGGGTGAGATCGGAGGAAACGATTACAATTCCCATTCTTCCAAGGGAAAAACTAGATGAGATAAAGAGACCTATGTTCCTCGAGTCATTGATGCCATCAGTTTAGCAATTGATGTAATCACATTCTCTAAAATTTAAAAAACAATAAAAAGTTGATTCAAGACAATGCGCATTGAACATTTTCTAGTTAGTTTTGATTGCTAGGATTTGATTGACCTGGGAGCCAGGACACTGGTAGTCCCTGGGTACTTACCAGTCAGATGCCTCTCTGGATTCCTCACAATATTTCAAAACTCTCCGAAAGAATACTACAACCAGCACACTGGCTGCATCAAATGGCTAAACGAATTCGCCGAGTACCACGACGAGAGCTTCTACCAGAGCTGTCCAGCATTCGCCATCGCCACCCATCGGCCACCATCATCTACGCCAACTACTACAATGCTTCTATGAACATCTTCCGAAATCCCCACCGTTTTAGTGAGCTTTATGTTCTTTAACTAGCAGTACAGTTTTATGTGTAACTCATTGTTCCGCTGAAAATGTGATGATGGATGAATGTAGGAAATGGGAAACAGCATCTGTCTGCGTGTTGTGGAGGTGGCGGTCCATTTAACTACAACAAATCTGCAGAGTGCGTGACTGAGAACGCGAAGGCGTGCAACGATCCGTCGAGGTTTATTTGCTGGGATGGGGATGCATATCACTGAGGTAGCCTACAGAGCCATGGCCAGTCAATTAGTGCATGGGTCTCATGCCATCCCTGTGATCAGAAAAGCATGTCATGTTGTTGGAGTTTAAACTCAAACACATACGGACCTTGTTGAATAAGCTTTTGAATAAGTCATCTATAGGATTTGGTCTTCAGGAATTTTAGTAGTTTGTTCCAGGTTGTCAGTTTGTTCCAGTTCGTTTCTAAAAGTGTGCTAAATTAACTTTGATTCAGCAAGTAGTTAGTGTGTAAGTGCTTATAAAAGAGGTGCAGTCTTTTGCGTTGTATATCACCTTTCTTTCCAATCAGTTCTTCATTAATATAGCGTGATGTTTCTTCTTAAATTTTTGGTTTGGATATTATAGTTGCAATTCTACTATACCTACATTTGGTATCAGAGCCCTTAACATGTTTAATTGTTGTGATCTTAGATTACTTGTAAGCAACAAGCAACAATGAACGGATCGATCAGCCCCAACTTTCGAAGTTCAGCGGAAAAACTTTGATCAATGGTGCATCCAGATGAAGGCCTTGTTTGGCTTTCAAGAGCTGCCTGAGATCATCGAGAATGGGTATGTTGAACCAGCAGATCAAGCAGCAGCTGCAGCTCTCTCTCAAGCCCAGAAGGTCTGAGAGAGAACAGAAAAAAGGACAAGAAGGCGCTATTTTTTCTCTACCAAGTTGTAAATAAAGTCGTCTTTGAACGAATTTTGAGAGCCACAATGTCTAAAGAGGCTTGGGAATTATTGCAAAAGTTCTACAAAGGGGATAAGAAGGTAAAGAGTGTAAGGCTGCAAACCTTACAAGGTGAATTCAAAACTTTAGCAATGCTTGAATCTGAATCTATATCTAGTTATTTTTCTCGAGTTGAATCCGTAGTGAACCAGTTACGGGTTAATGGAGAAAATTTAGAGGATTTGCGTGTTATTGAAAAAAATCATGTGACCACTCACAAGCATATTTGATTATGTTGTTGCTGCGATTGAAGAAGGAAAGGATCTTTCATCCTTGACGTTTGAGGGGTTGATGGGTTCACTTTGTGCTCATGAATATGGAATGAACCAAAGAAATGTTGTAGTTGTTGAACAGGCCTTTCAATGTAAGGTAAATCTAGCAGACAAAGAAAGATCTAGCAGTGGAAAAGCTCCAAGTCCTGGCAAAGGTGATAAAACTGGTGGCTTCAAGAATAAGAACTTTGATCACCCAACTTCTGAAAATCGAAGGTATGAAAAATCCAAAATTAAATGCTTTGTAAAAAGTATGGGCATTATCGATCAGAGTGTTAAAGTTGTCAGAAAATTCTGGCCATGCTAATTTTGTTGAGATAGAGGAAGAAGAAGCAACTTTGTTCTTAGCATGCAGTTCTAAAGATGAAGAAAGTCTCAACACTTGGTACTGGATACTATATGCAACAATCACATGTGTGGCAACAATAAGTTGTTTTCACACCTTGGTGAATCTATTCGTGGGGTCATGAATTTTGGAACAAAACCAAGGTTACCACTATGGGAAAGGGAAAAATTCTTGTTTGATTGCAAGATGGTTCTCGTCAGCATGTACCTGATGTCTTTTATTTTCTAAGCTTGCATTGGAATTTATTGAGCATGGGCCAGTGATCTGAAAATGGTTTTCGCTTCATTATTGATAAAGGTGAATGCACTACTGAAAACCAAAAGAAGGAGATCATGGCTATGTAATGATGACCAAAAATCGTCTCTTTCCTTTACCCTTGCACACAGAGTTTATATGTTCTTTTAGTGCTGTTGTTATGGATGCTAACTGGATATGACACTTTCGTTTTGGTCAGTTAAATTTTAATGGTTCGAGGGTGCTAGCTAAGAAGGAGATGGACACTCGATTGGCTTTGCTGGATAATTCTGATTGGGTATGTGAAGGTTGTATCCTTGGAAAGCATCACCGGGATTCTTTTCCAGCAGGAAGGTCTCGGAGAGCAACACATCCATTGGCACTCGTACACTCAGACATTTGTTGGCCAAGGGAGGCAATATCCCATGGAGGTAATGGGTATTTCATTACTTTTATTGATGACTACAGTAGGAAAACTTGGGTTTATTTTTTGAAGCAAAAGTCTGAAGCTTTCGCCATATTCAAAGAGTTTAAAGCCTATGTGGAGAAACAGAGTGGCTATGCTTTGGAAGTGCTTTGCCCAGATAGGGGCGGCAAATACACCTCTAATGTCTTCTTTGAGTTTTGCAAAACTCATTAAATTAAGCATCAGTTGACTGCTAGTTATTCCCCTCAACAGAATGGCATGGTCGAATGCAAGAATAAAACCATTGTTGAAATGGCTCGTGGCATGTTAAATTATAAGCATTTGGCTAAATTTTTTTGGAGGAAGCTCTTTCATGTGCTGCTTATATCTTGAACAGGTGTCCTACAAAGAGTGTTCTAAACATGAATCCAGAAGAGGCATGGAGCGGTCATAAACCGGATGTGGTAGCACTTCGCGTCTCTGGGAGTGTTGTATATTCTCATTTACCGGCTGAGAAGCAGAAGAAGTTTGATGTCAAAAGTGAAAATGCATTTTCATTGGTTATAGTGATCGTACTAAAGACTATGAGCTATTTAATCCAGTTACAGTTGTAGTTCTTATTAGTCGCAATGTTCAGTTCAATGAAGTTGAATCATGGGAATGGAAAAAATCAGAAAAAGTGCAAATTGCCTTCCTTATAGATGGCGCAGCAGAACAGGAGTAACGTCCCGATCCCGCGGGTACGGAGACATTACTGCGACGTATATACGCAGGTCGGAATTACCCACACGTATATACGCTAAGCATCAGTATATGCAAGAATTAGAGTACGAAAGCACAGTGGTAATATACATTCTAGCAATAATAGCACAAGTACACAGTTATCATAAGGCATGATACAATATCTCAAGAATACAATATCACTAAGAAGCACAAAAGTAGGATGTACAATATGAAAAACGGGAAAGTACTCACGAGTAGCAAGATGAGAATCTCGCGAGCTGATCAAGTAGAGGCTAGAAGAAAGAGGGTCCAAATAGGCAACTGCCAATCCACGCTCCCGCTGCGCCACACTGACCAGGTACAACAAGGCCGCCACAGTCCGATCTCTAGGATCTGGACATGAGAATCTAGGGTTATCAGACGCAACCCTGGGAGTACATATAATGAAGGCAGATGGCGTGTATAATAGGTATACGTGTACATGAACAAGTGATGTGATCCAAGTATGCAAGTACAAGTAATAACAAATGACATAAGAAAATTTAAAAGAACGATAGTAAATCATATATATCGATGAATCTGAAACTGAAAACATGCATGAAGGGCAGTATGAAGAGCATAGGTACATATAAATATGCCGTAAATAAGTTAAACATACGATAAATACAAGTATGGACAAAACTAGTTGTACAAGCTCAGATTATGGGTTCACGGGACTGATACGTCAAGGGGATAATTCAAATAAGGAAACCCTCATCTATATACCACATATCTCAAGTCGTCATCATCTAAGTTTATACAACTTGAGTTGCCTTAAGAGTAACAGAACTATAGTGTGTCTGAGGTATTCATCATGTGTCATAAAGCCAGGTATCAACTCAGGGTATAACTGGAATATAAAAGTGTTGCATTTTAATTATCTAATAATAATAATCAGTACCGTTTGATATTTCAATCGCCTCCCTACCAGCGCCTCATATCACCGATAGTCCATGAACTTATCCGGGTCTGATATGTGAGTACCATGACCCGAACAAAGGAGAGACCAAATATCACACGTTCCTAATATTATTACTGTTTGTTATGTTCTTATGTTATTCTTATTCCTTTCCCACCGGCGTCCCACAACACCGACAGTTCACGCTGGAGCCCGCACTTCCAGTAGAACTCATCCGAACTCCGATACGCGGGTACCATTATTCGAATAGGGAAGAGACCAAATAACATATGCTCCAAGCGTTATCATTGTACAGGTATATGTGTGTGTTAATAGGCACTGAGGATGCTTATCACGCTAGCACCAGGCAGTACAGGCAGGAGGGAGGAAGTAGCCCCACAGATTCAAGAGGTGGCCCCAACAGATTCAAGAGGTGGCCCCCACAACGTGTGTGGGTGACACTTTATTCCATGTGGCACTTTGTTCTGAGGATTTATACAGGAGGTAGCCCCACAAATTCAAGAGGTGGCCCCCACCACGTGCGTGGTGTGGCACTTAACTCCATGTGGCACTTTGCTCTGTATGGGAAATGGATTCTAGAGGTGGCCCCACAGATTCAAGAGTTAGCCCCCATTATGTGTATGGTGTGACACTTTGCTCCGTGTGGCACTTAGTTCCATTCAGGACGCTAGCACGATTGTGGGATACATCCTCGTCATCTCGACACCAGGCATGCTCTGTCGGACGCCGGTCTGATTGTGCTATTAACAAGAGTAACAGTGCAGGGGATAGGAGTACAGGGGATACAGGAGTTCAGGAGTAAAGGAGTTCAAGAGTACAGGAGTACCAGAGGTCTGGTCACATAATAATCATGAACATGCCAGGTAATACAGGTGTCCGGTATAACATGTGCAGTACCGGTGTTATATATAACATGTGTCAAGTATAGCATGGCAAGTACCGGTGTCTGATATCAAGTGTCAAGTATAGCATGGCAAGTACCAGTGTCGGGTATCATATGTCAAATACAGCATCGCAAGTACCGGTGTCGGGTATCATGGGTCAAATATAGCATGGCAAGTATCGGTGTCAAATATAGCATGGCAAGTACCGGTGTTATATATCATGTGTCAAGTATAGCATGGTAAATACCGATGTCAGGTATCATGTGTCAAATATAGCATGGCAGGTACCGGTGTCGGATATCATGTGTCAAATATAGCATGGCAGGTACAGGTATTGGCTATCATATGTTAAATATAGCATGACAAGTACCATGTAGTAAAAGTTACAGCGGTAATTACTAGGCATGTAGGCAATAGCAAAGCATATTAGCAACACAGAAAATGTATTCGCCTAATGATAAAATAGATGTATGTTAAAAAGAAACTGTACTCGCCTAATTCACCAGAAAACCGCGAGAAATCCCGAAACACCAGAAATATGCGCACACCGTCAATCCATATATTAAAAATATACATATATTATTATTTTTAGAGAGAGAAAGAGAAGATAAGAGAGAGAATAGAGAGAAAGTGTTAGAGAGAGAAAGAGAGTTTTAGAGAGAAAGAGGGATTTCTAGAAAAAGAAAATCTAGAGAGAAAGAGAGATTTCTACAGAGAGAAAATGAGAATAGGAGAGAGAGTAGAAAGAGAAATATTAGAGAGAGGAAAGCGAGTGGATAGAGGGAGAAAGAAGTGGCTGGAGAGAGAATCTAGGATAGAGAGAGATGAGAGAGAGAAAAGAGATGAGAGAGAAGAGAGAGATTGAGAGAGAGAGAGAGTATTAGGGCTGCTCACGCAGCCCCTGATCAAGGAGGGCCCACGGCTTCCCGTGGCCCAGGGGGCCTGGCCGGCCCTCTGCCGGCCAGGAAGCCAGCCTGCGGCGGCGTTCAATAGAGAAAGGGAGGGGAGAGAGACAAAGGGGAGAGGAGAGAGAAACAATCACGGAGAGAGAGAAGAGGGAGAGGGGGACTGGCCGGCCCCTCTCCGGCCAGGGAGTTGGCCGGCGGCAGCCGTGGCCGCCGGCGTGGCCATCAGTGAGAGGGAGAAAGAGAGAGAAAAAGAGAGAGGGGGGGCGGCCGCGCACCAGGGGACCAAGCCCCCTGGCCGCGCTCAGCCGCCGGCGTCATGTCGGCGGCGCTCAACCCCCCTTGGGGCACCAGATCGTGAAGAGGGGGTGGTCGTCGGGCTCCAGGGAAGGGAAGAAGAAGCAGAAGCAAAGGAAGGGGAAAAAGAAAAAGAAAAAGAAAAGAAAAAGGGATTGGTTGAAAAGAAAGGGGGAGATAGTTTATGTAAAAGGGAAATTGATGTGATGGGACATGAGATTTGGCAGGTGATGGGATGGGGGAGTGGGCTGCCAGGGTTGACTTTGGGAAGGGAAAGGAAAAAGAAATGGAGAAAGAGAATAATATTATTAAAATGGGAAAAATTGACTGTTTCAGAATCGCTCCGAAAAATTTTTAAAAATAAAAAATATTATTTTAAGATGTTCGGTGAAATCAGATTCGAGAAATTCAATCTGATTTTCAAATTAAAAACCCTATAATCTTTCAGCGGTACTGGTCGACACCAAAACCGGTGGATTTTCGGTAAGTTCTGAAAAATCTTAAAAAAATACTTTTACTTGAAAAATAAGATTTTAAGAAGTAATGCGAAAGCTGTTTCTAAAAATTCAATTCCATTTGAAAACTAAAAATTCAGGAATCAGTCAGCGATGCCGACCGACACCGATTTTGAAGATTTTGCAAATAATTCTGAAAATTTTCAGAAAATTATGAAAAATCTAAAATATTAGAAAATGATATTTTAAACTAATTTGGTCAAATCGGATTACCAGAGGTCAAATCGAGCAATACACTAGGATCGGGCCCCCTGTTCAGACTAGGGCTGACTCTGCGTCCACAAATCCTGATCTAATACAAAACAATCACACCAATAATCATAAAACAAAAATAAATATACAACTAAATCAAAGAATTATGATAGAAGAATCAGAATACGTATCTAAGTACGTATTCCAGGAACGGGGTGTTACATTCAATCCACCTTACTAAAAATTTCGTCCTCGAAATTTCGATAAGGGGAAGTGAACACAGAAAGGATAGGAACGAGGATTATACTAATCAAGATATAGGTAACTGAGGGTAATTCCCACAAATCGACTGATAAACTTAAGATTGAGACATTTCTGCACTTCTGCCGTATATATATCTTCTGAAGGTACCATAATAATACTGACCTGATGTCTACTGATAAAAGAATACTGCCAGAACATTAGAAGACTAACTTATTCTAAATAATATTAAGTGAGCTGACTTGGTGAGTTATTCAAACAATACTGCGAAGCCAAGCTGATGAAACCCTTAGAAATCCATAGTGCTGAAATCCATAATAAATTATAAATCCCCGCATGGCATGAAGCTGTCCTTGACAAAGAGTCTGTAGTAGAATCACTGATGCTGCATACATACTACCTCTCTGAGAATAAACCAGAATATCGAGATAAGGAAACCCCGATAATACTGAGCATAAATCAAGAAGACAAATAATTAAGATTTCTGAATGCTGGGCATTGCAATCTCTGAAAGGCATAGCCGAGAATATAGAATAACCATGAAGAATTCTGAATACTGACTTCTAAATGACAATCCGACTGCATATGAAACACAAAAAAATACTCAATCCCTGCAAGGTTGGCTGAATGGATCGTTTATAAGGATTATGGCAATAGCTCAGATACAGCGAGAAAACCCTGTTCATCGAATCCATGAAAACACGCTAGGCTGGAGTAATTCGAGGAACGGGCTAGAGTGCTAAGCACTGAAGAGACTAGCCACGGACGAAGCCAAGCCTAGGTAAGGCCATCGCGTAACACGGCTCAGGCGTTAAGCATTAGGGTGCAGTGGAGCTAACGCTTTGCGAGGCTCGCACTTGGCGGAGCTCATGCGGCGAAGCCAGCGCGTAACACAACGCTAAATGCTAAGTACCAGGGTGCAGCGAAGCCAACGCCTGGTTAGGTCTACGGGTGACTAGAACACGACCCTCGCTCAGCGAGGCTAGTGGGGCTCGGGGTCCACTAAATATATAAAGACCGCCAGGAGTTGGTGGCTCTGAGAACACGATCAAGAAATCATAATAACCGAAATGATCCCGAGTGTTGTCTTCTGAATAATAACCTGACTGTAGATCAGTTCTGAGAATACCCGAGTTCCATGAGCATAGTAAAAGAAATTCTGATCGCTGCTGGATAGAAAATTTCATAACTCTGTCTGACAGAAACCTGAATTTGGAATATTGTTTCATACCGACACTCCTCATGTAACGATATAGTTTATATAAGTGATGACTACTCCACTTGCTGTACTTGGTTTCCTGTGGTGTATCCATAAATACAAGATAGAATGCGAGGCTGAAAACTATCCAAAATAGGACAAGGCGATGCACCAGAGTCAAAGAATACCAGAACATAATGATAGCGAACCACATCTGTCTTGCTGCTACCCTACCGGTTTATCCATATCTTGAGTTGGTATAAGGATGACAGGAACTGGAAATGGAAAAAAGATGGAAGAGATTTCAAGAATCAAGAAAAGGACGATCAAGAGGGAATAGATAACTTTGTACTTGTAGTTGGATTGTATAACCACGACTCATTCATTCCAGTTGCAAATTTCATTACTATTAATTTGCCGACTGGTTGTACTGAAGATGTGAGAGCCTAGGCACTGATACCACCCTGTAACGCCTCGATTCCGCAGGTACGGAGACGTTACTGCGACGTATATACGCATGTCAGAATTACCCTCACGTATATACGCTAAGTATCAGTACAGGCAAAAATCAGAGTAGGAAGCACAGTGGTAATATATATTCCAGCAATAATAGCACAAGTACACAGTTATCACAAGGCATGATACAATATCTCAAGAATATAATATCACTAAGATGCACAAAAGCAGGATGAACAATATGAAAAACGGGAAAGTACTCAAGAGTAGCAAGATGAGAATCTCGCGAGCTAATCAAGTAGAGGCTGAAAGAAAGAGGGTCTGGATAGGCAACTGCCAATTCACGCTCCTGCTGTGCCATACTGACCAGGTACAGCAAGGCCGCCACGGTCCGGTCTCTAGGATCTGGACATGAGAATTCAGGGTTGTTCGATGCAACTCTGCGAGTACATATATAATGAAGTCAGATGGCGTGCATAACAGGCATACGTATACATGATCAAGTGATGTAATCCAAGTATGCAGGTACAAGTAATAACAAAGTACATAAGAGAATTTAAAGGAATGATAGTAAATCATATATATCGAAGAATCTGAAACTGAAAACATGCATGGAGGGCAGTATGAAGAGCATAGGTACATATAAACTGCGGTAAATAAGTTAAACATGCGATAAATATAAGTATGGACAAAACTAGTTGTACAAGCTCAGATTATAGGTTCACATGACTGATACGTCAAGAGGATAATCCAAATAAGGAAACCCTCATCTATATACCACATATCTCATGTCGCCATCGTCTGAGTTTATACAACTTGAGTTGCTCTAAGAGTAACAGAACTATAGTGTGCCTGGGGTATTCATCATGTGTCATAAAGCCAGGTATCAACTCAGCGTATAACTGGAATATAAAAGTGTTGCATTTTAATCATCTAATAATAATCAGCACCGTTTGATATTTCAATCGCCTCCCTACCAGTACCTCATATCACCGATAGTCTATACTAGAGTTCGCACTCTGTAGAACTTACCCGGGTCTGATATGTGAGTAATAGGACCCGAACAAAGGAGAGACCAAATATCACACGTTCCTAATATTATTATTGTTTGTTATGTTCTTATGTTATTCTTGTCTCTTTCCTACCGGCGTCCCACAACACCGACAGTTCACGCTGGAGCCCGCACTTCCAGTAGAACTCATCCGAACTCCGATACGTTGGTACCATTATTCGAATAGTAGAGAGACCAAATAATATATGCTCCAGGCGTTATCATTGTATAGGTATGTGTGTGTATTAATAGGCACTGAGGATGCTTATCACGCTAACACCAGGCGACACAGGCAGGAAGGAAGAAGTAGCCCTACAGATTCAAGAGGTGGCCCCCACAAATTCAAGAGGTGGCCCCCCCACGTGTGTGGCGTGGCACTTTGCTCCACGTGGCACTTTGCTCTGAGGGTTGATACAGGAGTTAGCCCCACAGATTTAAGAGGTGGCCCACAGAGATTCAAGAGGTGGCCCCCACCACGTGTGGAGTGTGATACTTTGCTCCGTGTGGCACTTTGCTCTGTGTGAGAAATGGATTCTAGAGGCGACCCCCACAAATTCAAGAGGTGGCCCCCACCATGTGTATGGTGTGGCACTTTACTCCGTGTGGCACTTAGTTCCATTCAGGATCCGCCGGACGCTAGCAAGATTAGGGAATACATCCTCGTCATCTCGACACCAGGAATGCTTTGCCGGATGCCGGTCTGACTGTGCTATTAACAAGAGTAACAACGCAGGGGACAAGAGTACAGGAGATATAGGAGTTCAGGAGTACAGGAGTACCAGAGGTCTGGTCACATAATAATCATGAACATGCTAAGTAATACACGTGTCAGGTATCAGGTGTCAAGTATAACATGTCCAGTGCCGGTGTTATATATCATGTGTCATGGCAAGTACCGGTGTCTGAAATCAAGTGTCAAGTATAGCATGGCAAGTACCGGTGTCAGGTATCATATGTCAAATATAGCATCGCAAGTACCGGTGTCGGGTATCATGGGTCAAATATAGCATGGCAAGTATCGGTGTCAAATATAGCATGGCAAGTAACGGTGTTATATATTATGTGTTAAGTATAGCATCATATATACCAGGGTCAGGTATCATCTGTCAAATATAACATGGCAGGTACCGGTATCGGATATCATGGGTCAAATATAGCATGTCAGGTACCAGTGTTGGATATCATATGTCAAATATAGCATGGCAAGTACCATGTAGTAAAAGTTACAGTGGCAATTACTAGGCATATAACAGCAATAGCAAAGCATATTAGCAACACAAAAATGTACTCGCCTAATGATAAAATAGATGTATGTTAAAAAGAAACTGTGCTCGCCTAATTCACCAGAAAACTGCGAGAAATCCCGAAACACCAGAAATACGCGCACACCGTCAATCCATATATTAAAAATATACATATATTATTATTTTTAGAGAGAGAAAGAGAAGAGGAGAGAGAATAGAGAGAAAGAGTTAGAGAGAGAAAGAGAGGTTAGAGAGAAAGAGGAATTTCTAGAAAGAGAAAGTCTAGAGAGAGAAAGAGAGATTTCTAGAGAGAAAATGAGAATAGGAGAGAGAGTAGAGAGAAATATTAGAGAGAGGAGAGAGAGTGGATAGAGGGAAAGAGAAGTGACTGGAGAGAGAATCTAGGATAGAGAGATGAGAGAGAGAAAAGAGATGAGAGAGATAGAGAGAGAGAGTATTGGGGCTGCTCATGCAGCCCCTGATCAAGGAGGACCCACGGCTTCCCGTGGGCCCAGGGGGCCTAGCCGGCCCTCTGCCGGCCAGGAAACCGGCCGGCGGCAGCCCTGGCTGCCGGCGGCGTTCAACAAAGAAAGGGAGGGAGAGAAAGACAAAGGGAAAAGGAGAGAGAAACAGGACTGGGAGAGAGAGAGATGAGGGAGAGGGGGGACTGGTCGGCCCCTCTCCGGCAAGGGAGTTGGCCGGCGGCAGCCCTAGCCACCGGCGTGGCCATCAGTGAGAGGGAGAAAGAGAGAGAGAGAGAAAGAGAAAGGGAGGGGGCGGCCACGCACCAGGGGGCCAGGCCCCCTGGCCGCGCTAAGCCGCCGGCGTCGTGCCGGCGACGCTCATCCCCCTGGGGGCGCCGGATCGTGAAGATGGGGTGGTCGTCGGGCTCCAGGGAAGGGAAGAAGAAGCAGAAGAAAAAGAAGGGGAAAAAGAAAAAGAAAAAGAAAAAGGGATTGGTTGAAAAAAGGGGGGATAGTTTATTTTAAAGGAAAATGATGTGATGGGACACGGGATTTGTCAGGTGATGAGATGGGGGAAGTGGGCTGCTAGGGTTGACTTTGGGAAGGGAAAGGAAAAAGAAATGGAGAAAGAGAATAATATTTTTAAAATAGGGTAAAAATTGACTGTCTCAGAATCGCTCCGAAAAATTTTCAAAAATAAAAAATATTATTTAAGATATTCGGTGAAATCAGATTTCAGAAATTCAATCTGATTTTCAAATTAAAAAAACCCTGAAATCTTCCGGCAGTACTGGTCGACACCAAAACCGGTGGATTTTCGATAAATTCTGAAAATCTCAAAAAAAATGTCTTTATTTGAAAAATAAGATTTTAAAAAGTAATGCGAAAGCCATTTTTAAAAATTTAATTCCATTTGAAAACTAAAAATTCAAGAATCAGTCAGCGATGCTAACCGACACCGGTTTTGAAGATTTTGCAAATAATTCTGAAAATTTTCAAAAAATCATGAAAAATTTAAAATATTAGAAAATGATGTTTTAAACTAAAATCGGTCAAATTGGATTATCATAAAGGTCAAATCGATTAATACACTAGGATTGGGCCCCATGTTCAGACTAGGGCTGACTCCGAGTCCACGAATCCGGATCCAATACAAAACAATCACACCAATAATCATAAAATAAAAATAAATATACAACTAAATCAAAAAATTATGATAGAAGAATCATAATACATATCTAAGTACGTATTCCAGGAACGGGATGTTACAAGAGGGTGACCAACAGTCTTATGATACTCTACAGAATTCCAGTAATACCTCTTTTTCTTCACATGTTGATGCAACTCTGAGTCCCAACAATACTTCTTCGTGTCCAAGTTAAGCCGTGGTGACTCGTACCTTCAGTCGCACTCGTGTTCTCCTTACATGTCTCCAAGACTATATTATGACCAATGCAAATGATGTTTTTGACGAGGAACTTGTCAATTTTGCTTTATTTGCAGATTGTGATCCACTCCATTTTGCTGAAGCTTCTCAAGATGATGGCTGGATTCAAGCAATGGATGAAGAAATTCATTCCATAGAAAAGAATGATACTTGGGAGCTAACTTCTCTTCCCGGAGGAAAAAAATCAACAGGTGTCAAGTGGATATACAAACAAAATATAAACCTGATGGCAAGGTGGACAGATTGACGACTCGGCTGGTTGTGAAAGGTTACAAGCAAAAGCCATGTATCAATTATTATGAAGTCTTGGAACCTGTAGCTAGATTAAAAACTATTCAAACAGTGATTGCTTTAGTTACTCAAAAGAGATGGAAAATTCATCAAATGGACATCAAATCAGTGTTTCTAAATAAACTGCTTAAGAAGAAATCTTTATTGATCAGCCAGTTGGCGATGTGAAACAAGGTCAGAAAGGTAAAGTGCTCAGGTTAAAGAAAGCTTTATATGGGCTAAAGCAGGCACCAAGGGCGTGGCACTCTCGCATCGACACTTACTTCCAGGAATAGTTCTCGGAACATGGGTTTCTTAAGTGTCCTCATGAACCCACTTTATATATTAAATCCAATTCACACGGAGATATACTCATCGTTTTCTTGTATGTTGATGATCAGATTTTCACAGGAAATAATCCAATGATATTTGCTGATTTTAGGGAGGCTATGACTCAAAATTTCGAGATGACCGACACGGGCCTCATGTCTTACTTTTCGGAGAGGAAGTCCTCCAAGGCGCTGATGGTACTTTCATCTCTCAAAAGAAATATGCAGCAGACATATTGAAGAAGTTTCAGATGGCACATGCACTCGTATCGCGACCCTAGTTGAAGCAAGGCTGCAATTAAACAAGCTTGGCAATGATGAATTTGTAAGTCTTACTCATTATCGGGGTTTAATAAGGAGTCTATTCTATCTGACCTCTACTCGACCTGACATAATCTTTGGAGTTGGAATCATTAGTTGTTATATGGAAAAGCCTAGTCAGGATCATTTACAAGCTGCAAATGTATCCTTCGATACATCAAGGGACTCTGAGCGATGGGATCTTTTATTCTTTTGGACATGGTGATCTTATTGGTTCACAGATAGTATTGGTTCACAGATAGTGATTGGGCAGGCACTATAAAGATTATAAAAGCACCTCTGGCTTTATGTTTCACATTGGTTTGGGAGCAGTGTCTTGGTCATCAAAGAAACAACCAGCAGTTAATCTTTCAACCATGAAATCTGAGTACATGGCAACAGCTTCATGTGCTTGTCACAGTAGATCATTGTCGGTGATAGTTACTGCTGATGATGCAAATCTTCAAGTACATGCCACAACCAAACAATACTAAGTGTAACGGCCCCAGTTTCTAATAAACAAGATTAGGCCTACAACAACATTTATCTCCGTTAACCTTAAGTTGAGAAAAATTTTGGCAGCATCATCCTTAAAATTCCTTTATTTCTCACTTACAATAATCAAGATTTCGGCTCGAAGGCCTACTTAGATCACCAATAAATTTCGGCACACCCGGCCTACTTATCAATCACATATACCAATCCTTAACCACAACATATATCATGACTTGGTTCTTTCCATTGCAAACATAGTCTTTACATCAACATTTCAAGAGTTACATTCCAACAGTTTGCATTCCCATATATTGCCATCGATCCAAAATTCCAAGGCATACATATCTAAGGGATACACAAACCCAGAACATAGTATCACATACAAGACAAAGGTCTCAACTGCTACAAGGATAAAATATACATCAAGTACAACTTAACATATTTTTCAATAAAGGCTTCCATAGGGTCTATACCTACACATATAAAATCATATAGCAAAACCAAAATGATACTACAATACATCATGCCATCCATAACTTAGCCTTTCCATTAGAGGGGTCCCTTACCTTTATCCAAACCTGAAAAGATGTAAAGAAAATCCAATGAGCTCGACAGCTCAATGAGTAAACCATATCATAGGGAATTAGTACAATGATTTCACAAGATAATCAATTTAGAAGAAGTAATATAGGATGAGTCTTATAAACGACAGTTTGTACAAGTTGCCTTACTTATTCCAAGTTCCATACATATATGGTCTACATGCCTACACTACCAAAGGTTGCATTTAACAATGTCAAGATACAAAGATATAATGTATGCGCATGTGTAATGTCTTCATAGGTGAGTCCACTCACATCAATTAGGCTCGTTGTATACATAAAGTGATAACTTAATTTAACACAAGCATTAACAAATATAAATGCAACTTAACAGTCAAATATGAATATCATTCAATCTGAAATGAATTTCCCCGTCTTCCACCTCCTACCGGCTCCCGCACGGCCCCTTCCTCCTTATATATATAATATATGTATATGCATATAAGACATATAAGTTCCCCGTCTTCCCCCCTCCTACCGGCTCCCGCACGGCCCCTTCCTCCTTATGTATATATATAGATATCAAATCCCCGTCTTCCCCCTCCTACCGGCTCCCGCACGGCCCCTTCCTCCTTAACACAAAATACATCATGCAGTGGTAATATACAATATGCACAACAAGCAATTGAAACCAATTTACGTGTCATGTCCGAAATGGTATGCAACAATGAAAGAAAGGAGACATGTGTTTGGGATTTACCCCATATCATAAGAACATCATAATCACGCCACATTCATCCCACATGAACATATGCATTATCCCATAAATTGCCAATACTTAACACAATATTGTATTGTAGAGAGGGGTATTTTCCCCGAGCACTTTAGTGAACAAGAAACATATGAATCAAGTTAATTGGTCGACTATTGTGGAGTGCTACTCGTGCAAGTCCTCGACTTTACATAATGCACCACCCTATTTTCTATTATGAAGGACCAAGATTAGGCTATATCCATAATAATTTGACCATCATGATATTGACTAGGAAAAACAGCGAATTAAGGTATCAAATTGGTTCACTTGGGCTTACTATTACGTTAGAACATATCTCCTACACATGTATTTCACATCTATTTAATATAGAATCACCATCATTATGCAATACCCATTGAATCTCTTTTAACATAAGAATAATTATCAAAACAGCGAATTACATATGCTAAGTCCCCTCATTTAAGTTTACATAGTGAGCTAAACATGTATATTACATATTCAAATTATCACAACATGATATATGGACATAGTGACTAGATAATACTCCTTAGATTTCCATTTAGTATAAAGATGTCACAAAAACAGTAACCACTACCCAAGAACAGAAATTTTTACCCTTGAGAGTCATCTACAAAATTTCTAGTTATTGTTTTTCAACTTTGGATAAAGGATTATAACCCTAAGAGTTAGGTTTACTCACAATGTTACCAAGCTCTGGAACAGAGAATTGGGCGACAAGGGAATGCTGATTGAGGGTGCTAGAACTTCTCCACGACTTGTCAGGAACCTCCTCCTCCAAAATCAGCCCTCCCCTCCTTGGAATTGCCGCGGAATCCCCTATCTTGCCGCGATTCCGCGGCAAAGTAGCAGAGTCCCGCGTGCAGTCGCGGCTCTACTTGCTGTGAGCCTGTGCCCCTGTCTTCCCTCCCGTGAATTTTGCTTCAGAGCTATTAGGAGTAGAGATTTGGGCTAGAAGAGGGTACCTTAGTTTCAACTCTTAGATTTCTATGGATGAGGTGAAATGGGGGAATTTTAGGCTTAAATTTCTTCACAAAAGCAAGGAAAATTTTTCAGGAAATGGGAGAAATTTCTGCAGAATTTTGAGTGAGGAAGATGAAGAGGCAAGCTTGGTCAACTTCTTGGAATTGCAAGAACTAGGTGGTGCATCTTCATGATGCCACATGGCCAAGGACTCTCTCAAGGTGCCACATGGAAACCCCACTTCCAAGGATCATTAGCCCATATAATCCCCCCTTAAAACACACTTACCTCTAAAAAGTTATTAGGATAAGCATGATGATTAAATAATATTAGCCCCTTTAATCTCCCCCCTAATACATACTTACCACTAAAAAGTTATTAGGATAAGATTGGTGATTAAGGGGATATGATGGATTAGGTTAACATTTTCTTTTACCATTACCTAAGTCATAATTTGCCCAAAATACATGCACATAAGCCTTCATGTTAAACATTTTGGTCACCCCAAAAAAAAAATCAAATAATTAAATAAAACATTGAAAAGGGGAGTGGGTCTATAAATTAAGTTTAATTTGTCGACATAAAATTATGGGGGTGACTACTTCTATATATAATGCTTTAACCAAATTTCTTAATATTTAAAGTGAGGAGAAATTATATACAATAAAAATTTGGTTGTTACACTAAGTGTTAAAAACATGGATGTAATTGACGTCAATGCGTCCTTGTGATTAAAGTGTATACGGAAGGTGTTTGAGAAAAGAGAGAGACATGCAAATTTTGGGACTGTGCTAAGGAAGCAATAATGGAGTTTATGGAGGGGATATTAAATTTCTAAATTTCTGAAAAATTATTGACGATAAATGGAATGATTTCTTGTACTGTGATATACATGCAACAACGGCTTATATGAATCCTCTTCTATTTCATGATGGGCAAGTGAAGTTGGATTCTGATGTTAAAGTTGGATTAGAAAAGGTCATTCAGAGAATGGTGTCTACATTAAATCAAGTGATAAGAGTTCATAATCAACCAACTTTATTAAAACAAGTACGAAATATCACAAATATTGTAAATTATTACGACGACAGGAAAGGAAGAAAATAACTAAATCTCACAGACTGAAAGATGAATGATAAGTCATCCACTGGAGTTCTGCAAGGTCCTCAAAATACACTTGATCTTTGTCTTTTTACAAAAACTTACAGAAACTGATAAATGTCAGACTATTCGACTAGTATTTATTATTAGTCGACTAATAGATATCAATTGATTCAGACTAGTCGACTAATGTTTTGGACTAGTCGACCAATGACCCTTAACAGAACTTGACCTTGTCAGGCTAGTCGACTAATTATTTTTACTAGTCGACTAATCGAACTGACTTAACTATTATTAGTCGACTAATTATCTCATTAGTAGACTAATCAAGGTGACAGAGCTGTGTTCTGATTGGACCCCAGTTCTGATTTGTCTAACTATATATTGAACTTTGGAGATATTTTCTGAAGGTTTCATTTCTAAACCTTAGCCCAATTTTCCCTTATAGAGCTTGCTTAGACATCTAGAGATAGAACAGCTAGAGAGAAGGAACTAGAAAAGAAAGCTTGGAATTTCTTTGTTGGTGGAAGACTAACTAAGAGGAGTTCTCTATCAGCAAGACCCCCTTCTGGATTTTCTTTTCTTTGATTTTCAAAGGCAAGTCTTCCTCTCTTAATTGCCTTCTTATCATGATTTTAATGTTTAGGTTTTATTCAATGTAGAACCAAAATTTGAGGTGATTTTCATGTTTAGTTTTGACTAGAATTTATATTTACACATCCCTTACCTAGTAGTGGACTTCCATGTTAGTATAGAATGGTATAAACTCATAAAAATAATATTTTTAAGAAATCTATAAAAGTGATGAAACTTTTACATTGAAGCATGCTTTGCTTTGTTTTTTTTTGTGTGTGTGTGTGTGTGTGTGTGTGTGTGTGTGTGTGATCATGTGGTTGAATGGTTATGAGTGGTGTAGAGTTTAAAACTATGCTTGGTATGATATACATATGATTTGAGTTTATCTTTATATTAAGTTTGTGTTACAGGAATCACATAATTCATAGGGGGTGAACAACGTGAATAGTATATTATGATTCACCGGGAGACGAATGTGAATAACACCATTTACAGAGGGTGATGAACGTGAATAATATTGTACATAGATTTGAGTATTTTGTTAGTGATTTGGCCGGATATTAAGTACTATATCGTGCTAATTTATGGTTATCATTATGCTTTACCATGCTTATTGTAGCATCCCGTTCTCGGAATACATAATTAGTTACGTATTCAGATTTTTCGATCATATTTTTCGATTTACTTTCCTTGTTTATTTTTTCTTTATGATTATTTATGCGATTATTTTGCATTGAATCCGGATTTATGAACTTGGAGTCAGGTCTACTATGAGCCGGGGACCGATCCTAGTATATTGTTCGATTTAATCTTTCTAATAGTCAGATTTGATCGATTTCAGTTTCAAACATCGTTTTCCAATATTTTAGATTTTTCATGATTTTTTGAAATTTTTCGAATTAAATTATAAAATCTTCAAAATCGGTATCGACCAGTGCTGCCGATCTATTCTCTAATTTTTAATTTACAAACATAGTTGAATTTCTAAAAACTGTTTTCACATTATTTAATAGAATTGTATTTTCTATTTAAAAGTATTTTTTGAGATTTTTCTAAATTTATCAAAATTCAACCGGATTTGGTGTCGCTGGTATCGCTAGTTGATTCTAGGATTTTTAATTTGAAAACGGAATTGAGTTTCTTGAATCCGATTTCAACATAGTTTTGAAATAATATTCTCTATTTTTTTAAAAAATTTGGAGATTTTTTCGAGTTACTTTATTTTTCTAACATTTTTGATTTTTCAGTATTTTCCGGGATTCAGAGTTAATACCCGGATATTTTCTTTCTTTCTTTCCTTCTCCTTTCCTTTTTCTTTTTCTATTTTTTATCCACTACAATATTTTCTTTTCTGTTCTTTTCTTTTTCTTTTCTTTTTCCTTTTTCCTCCTCCACACAAGAACCCCAAAATATCTCCCCTTCTCCTATATACTTTCCTTGTTCTTTCTTCTCTTTCCTTCTTCTCTTTCTTTTTCTTTTCTTTCTTCTTCCCCTAGCCAAGCTCAGCTGATGCCCAACTCCCCCATCTCCCTCTCAAATTCTCCCCTCTCTCTCCACCATTTCTCTTCCTCTCTCTAAATCTCACTCTCTTCCCCCTAATTTCACTCTCAACTCTCCCTCTCTCTTCATAACTGGATCCACCCCCACATCCGACGGCCATCTCCACCTCCGGCGATGCCCTAGGCCAATGGTGGCTCCCTCTCCACCAATATCTCCCCCTCTTTCAACCCCAACACCACCATCTCGATCTCCATCTTCTTCTTCTCCAATATACCACCACCTCCACTTTCACCATCACCTCAACCACCCACTTCCTCCAGCCGATCACCCACGCCAGTGACCCCCTAGTCGCGGCCCCAACTCCGACACCCCCAACTCCTCCTCCTTCAAAATCACCAACAACATCTCCTCCAATGTCATCTCCTCCATTTCCACCTCCTAAATCACCATCCCACTTTCAAATCCTCCACCACATCCACCCAATTCACCACCAATATCCACTACTGCCACCTCCCACCACCTTCTTCTTCCTTCTACATCTCCAATTTCATCTCCCCTTTACTATTTTTCATCACCACCATCAAAATCATCTCCATCTCCTCTACTAAAATCATCACCCACCACCACAAACTCCCACCCCTCAAGTCCATCTCCTTTCTCTCTCCCCTGAAGGGCTTGGCCGGCCACTCCTGGGCCGGTGGCGGCCTACGCACCGCCAGGAGGCCCACGACCATCTGATTGTGGCATGTTTTCTCTCTCCTCTCTTGATTTCTTTCTCTTCTCTCTTTCTCTCTCTCCATATATATATTTATTAATTTATATATATATATAATAATATTGAACTGGTATTTGCGTTGGTATTTGAGGTTCTGGATTTCAGGGATTTCGCAGTGTTTTCTGAAGGTTTTAAGTGAGTGTCCTCACCTCGTTCTGTGTTTTCCCGCTTCGATGGGTTGAATTATATTTTTGGTAAATTTGTATATTTGTATTTTTCTCGTGGGTATTTGTATTGGTGTATTGGTGGATTGTATCAGCGTTATGGACATGTAACCGGTGTTGTGTTTTGTATCGGTGCGAGTATATACTATATTATGTGGACTGTCGCCTGTAATAGTGTAGATGATATTATATTTGTGCATGTACTGGTACTGATCGTGCAGATACCCTTGTACAGCCTCGGGGTTTCTACCCACTTCCGGGATGGCTATCTAATAGGAATTGGCCTTCCACCCTTATGGGTTTCGTGGTAGGTACCGGGAGTGCGCTTAAACCCTGGGCTTACTTTTAGCCCTTCAGGCTCTCGCCCACTTCCTCGAAAGAGAGAGTGCGTTCAGACCGTCAGATCTTTTAGCTCTGTTGTAGGCGTGTCTAGTACACAGCAGTTTATAGCTGACTCCGTCTGAGCGTAGTTACGTCATGAGTACAGCTTTGTCATGGGTGATGCAGAGCAGTTCGCCCGCCACCACATACGTGCGTTAGCTGTACCACGAGCAGTAATCACGCCAAACTTGATGGCATCTAGTGTTGTGTGTTAGTTTCTCTCAAGCCTTGATTAAGCTCCACTTGATTGTGCTTAGTCGTTACACTATCACTTGGCATGTTTTCCTTGATGTGCTAACACTTGTCGTGCTATTACCTGACATCTACATGTTATCACCTGACACCTGCATGTATCACTTGACATCTGATGTGTAATCATCGGACACCTGCCATGTTTAACTCTTGACTCTTGTAATTATCACTTACGGGAATGATGACCTTATATTCTGATATAATCATGTATTCCAGTACACAAGTACTCTTGATACTCCTAACATTCCTGATATACTCCTGCTCATTCCTGTCATCTGATAATTACATAATGAAATCATAAATAAGACAACTTACATCGGGTTTGGGGGAAATTAATGGATCCTGATTAGTTTCATGTTTATGGTGGGCATATCGTGTCACGCGTGGCCACATTCTTGAGGGACCACCTGGCGGCCACCAGGGATTTCGTGGGGTGTATTGGTACCCCTATCTCTCCTATTTTTCCTACCGAGTATGCACAAGTCCTAGGCCTATTTCTACGGGATCTGTGATACCCTACTCCTGTTCGGGCATACAATAAGTCCCGGTACCTAGGATACATTCTGGTTCAGCACCAGATACTCTTGGACCATTGTTCCAGGCATGTACGGGAACCATTCTAAACATGGTTCGTCAAACTCCATCAGTTTTCAAATAACTGGCTCTATAAGTTATAAGTGAAAGTATGTGTAATGGAACGCATACTGAAACCTACAACTTAGACGACCCCAATTATAATAAGATGCTAATATATAATTTGTTATAATGTTTTGCGACTCAGGTTGTATATGCTCAGATTACGGTGACATGGGATAAAGGTATATAGATGAGGGTTTTCTTATTTGGATTATTCTTTCGACATACTAGTCTCATGGAGCCATGACCTGAGCTTGTACGAATGGTTTTACTTGTATTCGGTATTATCAGTTTTATCGATTTTCTATCGATTTTATGATGTTTTCTTAGTATAAGGGACAACTGGTTTTGCTACATTTACCTTTCTTACTGCCTCCTTACCTGCTCCTGTATACATGTACTCACGGCACAGTTTTTAATGCATGCTCTTTTGATACGATTTATCGATACACGTGTGTTTGTCCCTGTATGCCACTTGGCATTCGCCACGCCACTCGTTGGGGAGTTCTGACTCCCCTGAATCTGCATGTCTAGATCTCGGAGCTTGGAACTATGGATTCTCTCAGTTGCTAATCAGAGATGCTAGTAGAACAGTTGACCTTCCGAGGCCCTATCCTTCCAGGCCCCTTGCTCGGGTCTTGCGTTTTTCTTTTGTGACTTGTGAGCGCCTTTTGTCTATTCACACTTGTATATCTTTTGTATTTTCGCATTTGCGCCTATTAGTGATGTAATATTCTTATAATATTGCACCACATCCTGTGATAACTTTATAATTATACTCATATATTAGAATGTATAATGCACCACGTGCTTCCGTACTCTGATTCTTACTTGTACTGATACTTAGTGTATATATGTGAGGGTACTTTTGACCTACATATTTGCGTTTCAATAACGTCTCCGTACTCATGAGATCGAGACGTTACACTTATGTTCATCATGTTTTCCTTCCATATCATATATTCCTTTTATATGTGAACCTCATTTAGTTGCTTTCTTGACCTAGGATTGAGTTAGTCTCAGGATCATGGTCAGGCGGTAACTATTTGAGGTAGACTTGTTAGTGTTCTAACGCCTGTGGATTATAATATTTCAGGAGGATCGCAGCTTGTCTGGAGAGGCGCTGAGTGACAAGGACTTGGAGTAGTCATCGTTACACCCTATAGATAGAATGAGTGCTCTATTGTAGGGTTTCTCCTTTTTGTATACATGTATCCATTTTGGTATTGTATATGACTATACTTTACCTTGAGACCAGGAGCCCATCCAGTGTTGTATATATTTCAGACTTGGTTTAATTTCTTTTGATGAGACTCATTATATATATATATATATATGTCATGTATTTCTTTGTCTTATTGAGTGTCTACACTTTTGAGGTGTTTCCTGCTTTATATCCAGCTTGCCTGAGTTATGTGTCATATTATAATGACTCTAAAGTTTTCTTCCAGACTGCAGCTGGTGCGTGAAAATTAGGGACATTATAGTAGTCAATAACAATAACAATATGAGTAATATGGGATGCCAGTCATCCCCCGAAATCTTGCAGTGGAATCATCTTTCAGCTGGGCAACTTGTATCCTAGATCCACACAAAATATCGATATCGTCTCGTCTATTGATTTTTTCATCCCCGATGTAAGTTGTTTAATGTTTCATGTCACCTAGGTTACTGGAATAATATGACAATAGTAACAGTAATAATGTAAACAATATGACAATATGACAATATGAGGATATGCCAATATTTTTTCTAGTACTTTAGTTAACATGGTCTACACTTTGTAATATGCTTAATATGATAAGTCGTCCAAGAGATGTAATTAAACATTACAAGACAAAAATATGGTATTAGAAATTTATTCTTAGAAATTTACAATTTCCTAAATACATTACATGGCAAAAAAGTTAAAATAAACAATTCAAATAATAAAATGCTTTACCAAATAAATTACTGCTCTATAATTTACATTAATCAGTTGGAGTGAGTAAAAAGACACTCACCTGAGCTTCACACGTTTGAATTCTTAGATTTTGAGAAATCTACATTAAATACACTCCAATTAGAAATTGTTTGGACTTTACAAACAATATTCTAATTTGGGGCTATCCACTGTTTTAATCCAATTTAAATTGTACAGAGTTTGGAATAAGATTCTCTGATATTCGATTAAGTTTTATTGGGATTGATTTAACTCAATTCTGGTTTAATTGGATTAAATGGGTATAAAACATGAAAATACCTTAACGGGTATCAGAGCTCAGGTTATATGGAAAAGAATAAGATGAATGTCATATCATTATATATAATGACTTGCTTTTACATTATTTAATTCCCAACCAACCCCATTTGTTGTTTGTTTTGCTCTTTTTATTTTAATGGCTTATTCAAATTACTTCTTGAAATATTGAGTTAAGAGGTCGAGGAAAGACGACATTTGTGTACTATAAAGGAACATGTAATAAACTAGTATAAATCGGCAAAGAGAAGGAAAATCTCTAGTCGACGCCTTCATCAATGTTACCTCCGCCTCCCAGGACGAAGCCCTCTTCTTCCTCGAGAGCCACAATTTTCAACTCGAATTTGCGATCCACTCCTTTTACGAGAACATCAACCAAGATTTTCTAAGATCTAGAGCTAGAGGATGAGGACATTATTGTCCCTCCGTTGAAGATCATTTCGCCCGCTCTACCTGGGTTCTGAGCTTTGGGCCTTGTCTCAAGGAGAAAATAAGAAGAGAAAATGAGGAGATATGGGTTGGTCTTACTTTGGGCTCATTGGGTTTGATAAAGGAAAATAAGAAAAGAGAGAAAAGAGAGAGTGACTACGGGCTGGGATCATCTAAATGAGAAGGAAAAATGTGAGAGGAAAAAGAGAAGGGAATTGGGATTTTATTATTACTACAAAATATCATATATTATAGAAAAGAGAAATTACATTCTACTCACCTTAAAAAAATTTATTCTCAAAATTTCAATAAAGCAGGAAATGATAAAAATGGTCAAGGTTGATCAAAGTTGACAACAAATCAAAAGAGTAGGCACAATATGATGGGATTCAAAGAATGAATAATCAATCACGAGTGACATCTTCCATATGTCTCTGTTGAGGAAGTATGTCCGAGATGATAGTCATATTTTAGATCATTTCGAGTTGGAGCTTAGGCTAGATTTGACCTACTCTGAGAGTCTCATAACAGTTCTGGACCGAAACACCAAAGTTCTGAGAACCAGATTGTTACACTTTTCTTGGGTTAGGGTATGTGTGAATCCCATATAATTCATATTATTATTGTTATTGACTACCTAGCTGTAGGACCTTCTTTCACGTCACTTCTCTGTGCATAATGGGCCAACCATACTTCTGTTGCACTACTCTGATTTCTGTTGTCGACTTGGGTCTGATGGCCAGTTTCAAGAGTCAAATTAGGAAAATGGAATAGAGATGAAAGATAGAAATCGAAATGAAAATCCAGATTACTCTGAGAGGAGGAGTTAGAATCAGGAACATTAAAAGATTGAAGAGATGGATTTTCAAAGGAAGGATGGCCGATTCCCAAGTGGACTCAATATCATTGTATGAATAATATATATACCTATATATTGCAGTGTAAGTATTATTCATCTCATGTCACAAGTAAGAACTAGGTCCTTCTTATGAAAATTAAAAGTCAAACCCGGCTAGCGCAAGTCGAACGTCAAAAGTCGCAAGACGAACCTGACCTCTGATATCAAAGAAGTTTACTAGATTTCTCAAACTACTTGAATCAGGTCGAAGATATCATTTGTTCATCATCACAAATTCAAAAACATCTTATCGTGCCTTTTCTTAATTCATGTCTATTCATTATCCACCGGATTCTCTTTTTCGTCGCCGAAATCGACGATAGAAATTAGAGTAGCTTAGTAGAATCGTAGTGCCACCGAGAAGCGATGTAGGAGCGAGAAGAAGTCATTCATGGTTGATCATTCTTTCTTTGATTCCTATTTATTGTTTCTATTCTTGATTCTTTTCTATTCATTATCAACTTTGATCCTTTTTACCATTCCTTTGTTTTTTTGAATTTCTATGATAAATTTTTTGTAAGGTGGGTAGAATGTAATATCTCACTTTATAAATAAAATTAATGTTCATATTTAATAATATTAAAATCTAATTTCTTTTACTTTATATTTTCTCATTTTCCCTCTTTTTCCTTAGCCCAAAAAGCCCGACCCATAACCCTCACATACTCTCATTTTATTTTCCTTCTTTCTAAGTTTATTTTTCCCCTTTTGGCCCAGCCCAGGCCCATCTCCTTTATATTTATTCTCATTCTTTTTCTTCTTCTATTTTTCTATTTTCTTTTATCAATGCCTTTGGAGTCAGGTGTTTATCAGTGCCTTCAACCTTGCCTGCTCTTCAATCCCTCCTCAATGTGACATCTTTGGAGTTGGAATCATTAGTCATTATACAAAGAAGGCCAGTTACGATCATTTACAAACTGCAAAACATATCCTGCAATACATCAAAGGAACTCTTAGCAATGGGATTTTTTATTCCTCTGGACATGGTGATCTTATTGGGTTCACAGATAGTGATTGGGCATGCATTGTGGAAGATCGCAAAAGCACATCTAGTTTTGCATTTCATATTGGTTCGGGAATAGTGTCTTGGTCGTCGAAGAAACAACCTGTAGTTGCTCTTTCAACCATAGAAGCCGAGTACATGGCAGCCACTTCATCTACGGTCTCCCTCTCGACTAATGTAAGCACCTAACTACGGTCTCCCTCTCGACTAGCCTACAGGGTAGTCGAGACCTCTGTTGTGGGACTGTCCCTCACTCTAAGTCTCTACTCTGTTTTCGTAATTACCCCCTCTCAGAGCCCCTAATGTTTGCACACTCTGCTAATAAGATTACCCACTCGGAGATGATAACTTAAACATCAGCCTACAGGTTCCCATCGTCTGTCCCACTGGTAGATAAACCGTTGATAGTTTCCCTTTGTCAATGCCACTCTGCTGGTGGGATTGTCCCCATTCGGAGTCTCTGCTGGTGGGATTACCCTTACTCGGAGATGACTGTAGACCTACCCCATTGTTAGATTTGTTGTTGTGAAAACCAATGAAAACAACAACTTACATACATTCATTTAAAACCTGAAAAGGATGTATTATATGTTGTCGAGGTCGAAATTTAACCTCTATCAATATTGTAAGGCATGTCCTTCTCCAAAAGAACACTAGAAGGCGCTCATAAGCCCTTCCAGAACCACTTTCATCCTGGCGACAGTTACACTTTCACTCCCTCTATGAAGACATCTCTTGCTTCAGAGTCCGTAGTCATGCAGCCACCCAGAGCCGACTCGACTCCGGACCGAATATCCAGCCATATAGCAACTTTATCCATCACCACAGACAGATAAAGACGAACTTCTTCAAATCACGAAATCTTTTATGTGACTCTATCATGTTCCTCCTTCAAAGCCACCTTACAACAAAGCAGAGTAGTGGGAGATAACAATCAATAAACCTTTAGCACACCAATCTTAACAATCTGGATATGGTCTCAGCAGTTACAAGGATCAAGAGATTCAAATCGAACAGTTGAAGTTCTTCATCTATCGACATCCACTCTGCCTCCTCCGTCAGATATATATATACAATTTATTCTCCAATGAGAAGGGAGGTTACTTTCCTAATCCTCAGAGCACATATCACACCACGCTAGCAGTTTTCCTCTGCTAGTTCATTACGATACACTGGCAGTTTCTCTCTGCGGTCCTCCCTCCTTACCAACTACTGATTCTCACGCCCAAGAGTCTTAAGCCAGTACCGCACCTGTGCTCTGACAGGTTGGATCCGGAGCGTCCAGTTGCTAGTGGCAGAATTTTATCCACCAAAAATGTACTATCCATTTGTATTTACTAAGAAAAATCTATACTGTAATTCTAACTTTTCTCTGTCAGTTTATTGCTATTTTCTTCATTTTCTTTCTTCCTTCCAATCCAATTACCAAATAGGCTTGAACTAAGAAAGTCACGCAATTTTTCACCACCTTCGCAGAAAGCGAAATGATGTACAAAAGCTACCATTTCTTCCTGTATTTTTCCAATTTTTTTGCAGTAAAACGATCAAATAACCAATCAATTTCTTTTTCCAATAAAAGACATGTAGAGTTACATCGTGTTGGAAATATGAAGAATATATGTGAATCTTTGAGTTGAATTACGGCGAGATCCATTGATTGAATCAATTGGATAATGATTGGAGTGTGTTCTCCTTCCATTTGGGATGAATGTGGTATATTCACATGTTCAATTCCAACTTCAAATGAATGAGATATTCAAGTCTAAAGATTTCCTAATTCAAAGCCAAAAGGAGACTAAAGTAGCTAAAAGCATTGAGTCCCACATTGGCCATGGGATGAAAGTTTGAAGTGTTTAAATAGAGAAAAATGGGAACAAATGATGTGCCCTTTGGGTACTTGGAGTTTTCGCGCGCGATTAGGGGGAAACCATGCCCGCACATGCGCACGCGCGCCCTGGGTCCGAGCTCGGGCTCAGGTGCGGGTGCGGGTTCCCTACCCGGTCCGGTTCTTTTTGAACTGGGTCTCACGGGCATGGGTTACGCGGATCATACCCGCTCCGCCATCCGGATCCGAACCACCCAACGTAACGGCTGTCAGTAAACCACCGCGGACAGTTGGGCGGTTGCTGCGATTGAAACAAACCGTTGTAACGGTTCAGACCGAACCGTTGCAACCATTCGGTCGGTTTCGGACATTTTTACCCCTCCTGGAGCGCTATAAATAGCGCTCCATATTCTCAAACAAACGCGACAAAAAAACAAACACAGAAATCAGTTCTATGCATTCTGAAGTGAGATCTTCTTTCTCTGGCTTGAAGTGACTTCCAACAGGAAGTGAGAATTCTGCAACTCGAAGCGACTTTCAAGAGATTCTGCAAAATTCGTTCTGAAAGAGGGCTCAGAAAATTCAACAGATTCTTTAATAGAATTGTTGTCTGAATCTGAGACTTCCAAAGAAGAATATTCTTCTACCTTCCTCTTCAGTGGGTGCTCCTCGAAAGTAAAGACAAATATTCTCCCTGAAATTTGTCTTGGTCCTGCTGCTTCAATAATCCTGTGGAGGTACTGGTTAACTATAGTTCGACCGTACGGTGATCTGGTAGTGCTATCCAAATACTGTGAAGGAGTGTTGTATCTTGGGAGACCAGCGTCCAGTAACCCGTTAGCACCGGTGCGGGGGACGTAATTGTCTCAAGAAGATTCGCTTTAAGCGTACCTCACTCTAAGTACTGTATAAGTGAATTAATTTTCTTTATACAGGGGTTTTCTGATATTCAGTATATTGAGACTGACTTATATCAGTCTAATTGGTATTTAACTAAGAAAGGTAATTGAAAGGTGGTTCTTCAATTAAGGAACGTTCTATTGAACGAAAAATCTCCCACCTGATATTAACTGACCTGACCAATTAGATCAGTGATATTTCAGTGATATTGATTAGTTGTTAGATTGATCCTAAGAAACTAACAATTTAAGACAATTAACTGAAGTTTTTTACATCTATTTTGCTTGAACTTGCAGAAAATGTCTGAGACTAATCATGAAAGCTCAAGCAAGGCACCAAACTTACAGCTACAAGCTTTGATGATTACTCCACTTCCTAACCCGAAGCCGGAGAAGTCAGGAAAATTTGATGGCACAGAATTCAAGAGGTGGCAATAGAAGATGCTCTTCTATTTGACCATTCTGCATCTGGCCAAATTCCTGCAAGAAGATCCACCAGAACCCGGAACTGATCAGGACTCAGTCCTTGCAGTCGATGCATGGACTCAAGGTGACTTCCTTTGCCGAAACTATATTTTGAATGGACTGGATGACTATCTTTACAATGTCTATAGTCCTATCACAATGGCAAAGAAGTTATGGGCCAGTCTTGATAAGAAGTACAAGACTGAGGATGCCGGTACCAAAAAGTTCGTCATAGGACGATTTCTGAAGTACAAGATGGTGGACAATAAGACTGTGATCAGTCAGATGCAAAAGTTCTAACTTATCTTGCAATAGATAGAGGCCGAAGGTATGATTCTACCTGAAACTTTTCAGGTTACTACTATCGTGGAGAAACTCCCACCTGCATGGAGAGATTTCAAGAACTACCTAAAGCACAAGCGCAAGGAGCTGAAGTTGGAAGATCTCATTGTGAGGCTTCGAATTGAGGAGGATAACAGAAAGTCTGAGAAAAGGAGCAGTGAGAACTCCTATGAAGCCAAGGCTAATGTGATTGAAGACTCAAAGGGGCGTCTACTTTCAAAGGCTTAAAGCGGAAGAAGACTGCCTAAGGGTACAAAGGCAAGGTCCAAGAAGGCAAGAACATGCGCTTCAAGGGAACCTGCTACATCTGCAACAAAGAAGGGCATAAGGCGAATGAATGTCGTAGCCGTCTCAAAAAGAATAAGAAGAACCATTCATAGGCAAACCTGACCGACCACACGTCGCCAAGCCTTTCAGCTGTGGTGTCAGAAGTGAACCTGATGACCAACAATAAGGATTTGTGGGTAGACACTAGAGCTACTCGGCACATCTGCTCTGAGAAATTATTATTCTCTGAATATCAAAAACTAGAGTAAGATGAGCAACTCTTCATGGGAAACTCAGCCATCTTCAAGATTGAAGGAAAATGAAAGGTCATCCTGAAGTGGACATCGGGGAAAGTGCTTACTCTGAACGATGTGCTACATGTTCAGATATCCGCAAGAATCTGATCTCTGGATCAATACTTAGTAAGAAAGGATTTAGAATGATTTTTGAATCAGATAAATTTGTACTTACTAAGGGTAGGATGTATGTGGGAAAGGGTTATCTTGTTGATGGACTTTTTAAAGCTAATGTTGCAGTGGTGGATAAAAAGTCTGTGTATTTGTACCCAAATCTTATAAATAAAGAAAAATCTTCTGTTTATTTGCTTGAGTCTCCTACTTTATGGCATGCTAGATTAGGGCATGTAAATTACAGTTCATTAAAAACTTGTCTAATCTTGGATACATTCCGAAACTCAACTTGAAAGAAATTCGTAAGTGTGAGATTTGTGTTGAGGCCAAGTTAGCGAAAAATTCATTTCACTCATTTGATCGAAATACAGAACCTTTAGGGTTAATTCATAGCGATCTATGTAACTTGAAGTTTATTCCAACTAGAGGCAGGAAAAATATTTTATTACTTTTATTGATGACTGTACAAGATACTGTTATGCGTATCTTTTAAACAGTAAGGATGAGGCAATGAATATGTTTATAACATATAAAGCCGAAGTTGAGAATCAACTCAACAAGAATATCAAGATTCTAAAATCCGATAGAGGCAGAGAATATGCATCAAATGATTTTAGTGAGTTATGTGCTAAATTTGGTATAATCTATCAAACAACAGCACCATATACTCCTCATCAAAATGGAATTGCTGAACGGAAGAACAGAACTTTGAAGGAGATGGTCAATTCCATACTCGTAAGTTCTGAAGCTCTGCAGAACTTGTGGGGGGAAGCTCTGTTAACTGCAAATTATATTCTAAACAGATTACCCCATAAGAAACTTGGTCTTATACCATTTGAGTTATGGCATGGAAGGACACCTTCCTATCATTACCTCAAAATATGAGGGTGCCTTGCAAAGGTGCTAGCACCATTACCTAAAAAAACTAAGTTGGGAGTAAGAACTATGGACTGCATATTCATAGGCTATGCCTTGAATAGTAGTGCCTACATATTTCTGGTTCATAAAACAAAAATACTAGATATTCATATAAACATGATTATCGAATCTAGAGATGCTGTATTCTTTGAAGACATCTTTCCATACAAACGGAAAATAGATAAGACTTATGAGAAAAGAACACACGAGATGGCATTCAGGGACGAAAGCCCCGAGAACCAATTGTTAATGCGGAAATTGAACCAAGAAGAAGTCAGAGATTTAGAATCTCAAAATCTTTTGATCCAGATTTCATAACATATGTTATTGAAAGCGAGCCTCAAACATTTAAAGAGGCTATGTCAACCCCAGAAGTACAAATGTCGAAAGAAGTTATAAATAGCGAAATAGAATCCATACTAAGTAATCATACTTGAGAATTGGAAAACTTGTCACCTGGCAGTAAACCAATTGGGTGTAAGTAGATTTTTCAAAAGAAAATTAAAAGTCGATGGATCTATCGATAAGTACAAGGTAATTGAAAGGTGGTTCTTCAATTAAGGAAAGTTCTATTGAACGAAAAACCTCCCACTTGATATTAACTGACCTGACCAATTAGATCGGTAATATTTCAATGATATTGATTAGTTATCAGATTGATCCTAAAACTAACACATCGCACCCCATAGTGAGGGAAAGAAACCTCCATAGTTAGAAACGGGAATGGGGAGCGTGCAGTGGCGGTCACCCCGCTAAATTTTCAGGAAAACTCATATTATAGTGGAACATGCAGTTGCTAATTCGCCACCATAACGAAAATTAATACGGAATGTTTCCAAAAAAGAAAAAGTAAACTGCATTTCCCACTCCTAAAAAATTATGATACCTCCCTCATCCAAAAAAATGATTAGAGGGGTGTCATAAAAATATCCTAAAAAAACCTCAAAATAACCTCCATAATCCTCAAATTCGTGATGTTTTGCTGAAAAAGAGGAAAAGATAGTTGCTACCACATAAAACATTGTTGTGTCAGTTTCAAAAAAGAAAACAGGGAAAGTGGGGCCCATCATTACTAATTTGTTCGAACTTAAAAATCTAAATTTTTATTTCTTTATTTACTAAGAATATTGATAATTAAATTGTTGACTAATTCATTATTTTAAATCTCAAATCAGTTTTTTCTTGAGTCTTTCCTTTATCATCTCTAATTATATGCTTTCTCCACTTTATATCAAGAAAAAAAAAAAGAAAGGGGAAAAAAAAAAAACAAAACTACCAAAAGAGAGTACAGAGAAGGGGAAAAAAAACGAAAGAAAATGAAAGTCTCTCTACAGGAAAGATACATTGACTTTTTTTCCTCCTCTTCCTACTGGTATTTATTAAATTTTAATGTTTTAATAAAATTGTTAAAATCTATTTATGTGTTCTCCCTGTTAAGATTTGTTTCTAAAATAATTGAAATTTATTACTATTTTGTATTATTTATTTTATTTTTTTTAAATAGTATACTCGCCCTCATTAAATATTTTCTGGGTTCGTCTTTACCTGCCACAGCGGGAGAAAAAACTCTTATAAAAGGGAATGAAACCTATAATATGCACACATGAATTACAGTAGTTTACTCGAGCTAATCTCTGTACGTCTTGAAGTCGAGTCATTGCGTAATATAACAAAAATCACCACAATATAAAAAATTTATGTTATATCAAATATGATTATGCAATTACATTCCTTGGAATCTTGTATTTGGAATCAAATCTATGAGAAAAAGGAATGATGCATTCCACATCCGAACCTTACAGAAACAATGCGAAATAGGTAAAAAAAAAAATTTCACGATTTATAGCTTAGCTCCACATTTTTTTTTAGCCTATATTCTTTTGCTTTGATGCATTATTCCCGTTTGAGACACAAAAGCGGGGCACAAGATGTGACCCGGGAACAAGATAAGTAATCCCAAAAAAACATAAGAAATATGTGTATAATCCTTATGTCACGTGTGAATCAAAATTGCCGCACATTTATCAAGCTAAATCTAGAAATTACTATACAATCTTACAAATAAATATTATAAAGAAATGAAAGTCCACATAACTTTATGTTATAACAAAATGAAAATTGACTAGATAGAAATAGACTTTTCTTGTAGTTAAAAATCTAAAACTTATGTAGTAGAGCTGTGCGTCCTTGAATGCTGTGCTTGAAGCAATATTTCGCCTAATTTAGTACAAGGATCTCAAAATCAAATTGTTTTTAGAAACAACAGTTAAAGTTCTCTGATGTGTGCTTCAATCAAATACTCCGGTGATCTCCTTGATCTGTTCATACAAGACACACTTCAAACCAAATATTCTGGTGATCTCCTCTGCAAGCCAATAATTTTGTGAACTCATGACCTTCAGTGTGACATAATAAAGTCTTACCAATAAGCTATTTTGATTTATTGAAATATATGTATACATAAAATATATACAATATGGAAATTCTTTCATGTTTTGAAAAACAATTTTGCGCAAAATGTTCAACAATTTAAAATAGAGAAAAATTTAATGTAACACTTAATTAAAACTATTCTTTTATATTACACATTAACATTCTTAATATATGTGTTTTAGTTAGTTTTTTTTGACGAAATCCTTATATTTTCAAATTAATATAAGTAATGTTTTCCAAGTTGTTTCTATCTATAGATTATTCCGCAAACTAGTTTCTTTTTATTAACATATTATGTGGTATTAGTGCTAAAAACTAGTTTTCTTAGAACGAAGTATCCCACTTGTACAAGTGTGCAATAAGTATTATACTAGTGTGTAATAATTATAAGTAGATGAAAGCTTAGTCCATTTTTCTCAAAACTACCCTGAACTTCTATAGTTTTATCAAATAACCTCATAAAACTTTAAAATCTTAATATAACACCATAAGAGATTACCAAATCTGCAAAATATAACCATATGTTAAACCATCTATTTGTTTCCCAAAGAATTCCTTCCCATATCAAACTATAATAAACAAATAAACAAAGACTCCTAAAATGGCAGACTAATAGATGTTCTTTTTTGAGAATTTTAAGACTTGATATGATAGTTTTTGTGATTTTAAAAATTTAAGAAATTATTTGAGAAAATCACAAAAGGCTTATGATGCTCCTATTGAGAAAATTGTTCAGATTCATTGAGTCTGATTTATGAGTCATCATCCCTTAACGATGATCATTTTAATGAGTGCAACTCTAGAGACTTATCAAGATTGAATGTAGGGGAGATCAAAGGGCTTGGTTGAATTAACCAGAGCTAGCCCCAAGCCCAAATCCAGGTAGTTTGTAACTATGAAGAATTAATTAGATAAAAATTGTTCTTATCTTACTTTTAGCAAGCTTTGCACCCATGGCCTAAATAAAATTTTATGAATGAGCTATTTTGATTTATTGAAATATATGTATACATAAAAAATATATAGCATGAAAACTCTTTCATGTTTTGGAAAATAATTTTGCACAAAATGTCAACGATTTAAAATAGAGAAAAAAAATTCAATGTAACACTTATTTAAATACTATTCTTTTATATTACCCATTAATATTCTCAATATATGTGTTTTAGTTAATTTTTTTTTTACAAAATCCTTATATTTCAAATTAATATAAGTAATGTTCTCCAAGTCATTTCTATCCATAGATTATTCCTCAACCTAATTTCTTCTTTTTTCCCCGAACATAGTGTGTGATATTGATGTTAGAAACTAGTTTTCTTACAACGAGTATCCCACCTATACAAGTGTGTAATAACTATTATACAAGTGTGTAATAATTATAATTAGATGGAAACTTAGTCTATTTTTCTCTAAACTATCCTGAACTAATTTTACCAAATAACCCCGTACAACTTTAAAAATCCTAATATAATACCATAAGAGATTACCAAAATTCGCAAAATATAACCACACGTTAAACAATTTATTTGTTTTCCCAAGTACTCCTTACCATATCAAACACCATAATAAACAAGACCCAAAAGGACAGGCTAACAGATGATCATGTTCTTGGGAATTTTAAGATTTGATATGATAATATTTTGAGATTTTAAAATTTAAGAAATTATTTGAGAAAATCACATAAGGTTTATGATACTCATCTTGAGAAAATTATAGCCACCTTTTCCCCTTTTCTCTCGGAAGAGCACACGACCTATGGCAAAGAAGAAAATGAAAAAAAAAAAAAATTAAAATATCAATAACAAGAATGAAAAAAGTGGTATTCTCAAAAAAAATAAAAATGAAAAAAGTGGGGAAAAGAGAATTATGTAAAAACGTAAATTTGAAGGAAGTGTTATGTAAGAAATGCCTCACCTCCTTCCTCTATTATCCCACCAAGTCCCAGTCTCTGCCAGTTGTCCCCCCCTTCACTGGCCCAACCCCACAAGCATGGCAACCGAGCCCCCGATCCCTGAGAACATTACCAGTCTCCTCCCTCTCCCCCTCCTCAGATCTCAGATCATCCCGCCCGCCCCCAACCGCAGCAAATCCTCCATCGATTTCATCCACGACTTCGCTGGCTCCTCATGGATCGCCTACGGCGCCTCCTCCCTCCTCGTCATCTCCCACTTCCCTTCCCCTCTCAGCAACCCCAGACCCAAGTTGGCCCCTCCTTCCGCCAGGTCATCGACCCCGCTCTCCCCCTCCCTGCTCATTCGGCGACGTCGCCGCCGTCTCCTGGTGCCCCGCCCGCCCTTCCAACGGCGAGATCGCCGCCGCCCTCGGGGACTGCGTCTTCTTCTTCTCCCCTGACTCCGCAACCGCGTCAGGTAACGGATCTAGATTTCGATTTACAGTCATCAGTTGTTCCCTTCTTTTCATTTGTGCTTGCGATTTGGCAGTTCCCTTTCTATTTACTTTATTTGATAGACAAAGAAAATGCTTGAGGTTAAATTACATTGTGAATAGAATGGGGTAAGGCATGCACTATACGGATCGGAATTGTTCATAATTAGAGCACAAAAAAAAAGCTGAACTTAAAGATTAAACTAGATTTACTAGGCGCAAGCCATAATTCTAGATCCTTTACTTGGACCAATGATATTAAGAAAGCATAGAACTGCTTTTATTTTTGTTAAAGCTGAGGCACAAAATTAGTATTCTTAATAAGTAAAATACATAATATAATGAAACTAGACCTTGTGCGGTTTGTATGTTACTACCTTTACTTTCTCACACACTCTCTGTCTCTGTGCATTTCTATTCCTTCAAAAAACTTGCTCCAGGGAGTAACAATGAAAAGGAATGTGGCAATTTTTTACACCCTGCAATTCAATAAAAAGCACATTGTTTTTTCTTCTAGTTTTTTTTCTTCTTGTCTCTTTTTTTGTTTGAGCATTTGGGTTGGTTGCAAGAGCACAAATTAATGATTAATAGGTAGGTTTTCTCGCATGCAACTGGCCTACAGGTCCTATGATAAGCCTCTTTCTTGTTTACTACATCTTTATCCAATATCTTGGCACCACAACTCAGAGCGTTGACATCAGGTTAAAGACGTGTAATAGCTCATCAAACTTTTATGGCGCCTTCAACATTCAAAGATGTGCTATGTAGGACATTACAACTTAATTGGAAAGGCTTATTCAATGGCTTTTATGGTTCCTTTCTCAAATCCCTTTCTATCTTTCTGCTTTTCAGATTTACATCTTTCTAAGTTGAAGAACCGCTGCCTCTTTCTATCTCTTGTTCTCTTTCAATCTCTCTCTAAAAATAATAAAAGACATCATTTTATGGACCATATGTTACTCTCCAACATTGGATTGAAAATGTTGATCCCACCTCTTGCATGTATGGCACATTGATTGATGTAAGTTTAAAAATTCCAAGTATTAGTTTTGGATATTGGGTAGTTAGGCTTTGACCCATTACCCATACCTATATTCTACTCTATATAAACAGTGACTCTCTCTAATGAAGATGATGTTTTTAGTGTTTATTTAACATTGTATCAGAGCAGTTAATTAAACCCTAAACGAGTGCCGTATTTTTTTCCTCCTTTCTTCTCCTCTCTCCAACGCCTCCACCCCCTTGTCTTCCTCTCGAAAATCCTCCCTGACCATCGCAGAAGCCCCGCAAGGCTCCTGCGTGCCTCATCGAAGCCTCGTGAGGCTCCCCTGATAGCCTCCGAAACTGACGAGCTCCCCTGCCCCTGCCTGAGCCCGATGAAGCCGGATGAGGGTTCCATGCTCCTCGCTTGAGCCCGATGAGGCCGCTGCCCCTCATTTGAGCCCGATAGAGCCTGATGTGGCTCCTTTACCCCTCGCCTGCCGTCGTCGACCTTTGTTAATGTCTCCCTGGCCTCACAAACCTCCGCCGACCCCCTTGTCGACGTCTCCCTTGACTTCGCCGAACTCCTTTCATTCGCCATGTCCTTTTGAAGCATCGCTGAGGTCCACTGCTGCCTCATATGCACTCAACTACTTTTAATGACTTCTCTGTGGTCAGATCAGGTATTATATGATCTGATGTGCTTCCCTTTACTGTTGATCTGGCTATTTTCTGGCTTCTGGTTGTTTCTAGTGGTCTTCTGGTTGAGTCTTGACTGTCTTCTAGCTGTCTATTGCTTTTCTAACTGCCTGCAATGTCGGATGATACGAGTTTCTCCTCCACTCTGATTACTTCCCCTGCTGCCGGTATATTTGGGCCCAAGACTATCTTGGGGACTACCGTGAAGTTAAATGGGTCCAACTACTTATTATGGGCACATTTTCATATCTTTATCATGCTCAGAACAAGTTGGCTTACCTCCTTGAGTCTCCACGTGTTTTTACAGGTCCTACTTATGCAACATGGCTTTCTGGAGACTACTGTGTGACAGTGTTGTCGAGGCACAAAGTGCACTACAAGGCGCAAAGCGCCTGATGTGTGTGGCGCAAAGCGTAAGCGACGCGCAGCGCTTCACTTCAGTGAGGCGCAACTGTTATTTCATTTTTATTAATTTGAAAGATTATGAAATCAAAGATAAAATCACAAAATACACAATAAATAACAAGTTAACAATTAAGAATATTAAAACAATAAGAGAAATGTGCATAGTAACAACAACAAAAGGTAGTAAAAAATTAGCATCTTGAGGGAGGAGAAATAACAGTTCAACTAGTAGCAACACTAAAGGAGTAACAACACCAACAACAATGAGAGAAAGAAGACGGGGAGGAGAAGAAGAGGGAACCTAGTTCATATTGAGTGCACGCCTAAATACGCTTCGGGTGCGCCTTGCGCTCGAGCAAACGAGGCGTGCACTTCGTTGCGCCTCGCGTTCGCTACACGCCTCGCATGGGCTGCGAGGTGCACGCATGCGCCTCACTTCGACTCGCGCCTCAGGCTCGCGCCTCACTGCGCCTTTAACAACACTGTTGTGTGATGACCTGACTTCTCAATAGCCTAGAGGAAAAGATCAGTAGTAGTGTCATGTTTTTGACTATTGCTAAGGAGATATGAGGTACCCTGAAGGTGATGTATGGGAATGAGAAGAATCTTTTGAGGGCGTTTGAGATTTACGAGCGCTGTTTGAGTTGAAACGGGAAGATAGATCTGTGTCTAAGTTCTATGGAGAACTCAAGAGTCTGATCGATGAGCTAGAGATACATTAGCTTGCTGTTACTAATGCAACAACACTGGGGGATATCGTTAGGATCTAGCAGTGTCGAAGTTTTTGTCTGACTTGAGTCCCTCCCTTCGATCCCAGGTTTGGTGTCAGATAGTGGGAGGAGATAATATTCTCACTTTGATTGCCATTTTCTCCAGAGTTATGCACGTTTCTACTGGAGCTGGTGTGTCACCTGCATCATCTTTTGAGCAGTCTGTCATGCTATCCGGACGTGGCAGAGGTCATGGTCATCATTTTGGAGGAGGACGTGGCTCATTTGGAGGAGGTTATGATTCCTATGGTGGCAGACAAACTGTTGGCGATAAGAGGCCCCAGACAATGTAAGCATTGCACGAGGAATAACCACATCTCTGAGAAGTGCTGGGAGAAGTTTGGTTGTCATGAATGGGCACAACTGGTAATGCTGATACTCCTGGCCCTAGTGATACTGTCCAAGTTCGTACTCCCTCAGCTCCTCACTCTGGTTCTTTTGGCTCTCTCACTGTTCTATCACAAGAGGAGTATGATAGACTGTATCGGTTCGAGTTCTCTCAGAACAATCATTCATCGACTCATGCATCTTCTTCAGGTATGTGCGAAAGCCTTGGATATTAGAGTTAGGAGCTTCATCCCACATGACAGATATTAAGTAAAAATTTGTTTCGTTAAACCTTTCAAATAAATTTTCTTCTGTTAGTATTGCTGATGGTAAATCTCCTGTATTAGGCAATGAGATAGTTCAGCCTACTCCGTCCTTATCTCTTACTGATGTCCTTTATATTCCAAAATTCCTTGTTAGCTTATTATCCATTAGTCAGTTTACAAAATACAATAACTATAAAATAACATTTTCCCCTTCTCACTGTATTTTCAGGACCTGTTGACTGGGAGAAAGATTAGTTCGAGGCATGAGAGAGGATGCATGTACTATTTAGACGACTGATTGGCCCTTACCGTCTTAGTTACAGGTTAGCTTGATCTTCTTCTACGCTGACTCTGGTGTTTGGGTCATCGTTCAATACAAAAGTTGCGGTCTATAGTTCTTATTGAGTCTTCTGTTTCTACTTTAGATTGTTAGTCTTGTGAGTTAGGCAAATATCACCGTGCCACTTATCAAAATCGAGTCAATAACCGTAGTAGTTTTTGTTTGAGTTAGTGCACTCATATATTTGGGGTCCTAGTCGCGTGCCTTCAATTAAAGGCTTTAGATATATTCTCATTTTTGTTGATTACTTCTCTCGTATGACTTGGCTGTATTTACTAAAAGAGAGGTATGGAGTTTCTGGTGTAATTGAACTTTTTTTAATGAAATAAAAAGCCAGTTTTCAACTTCTATTCGTGTACTTCGTACTAATAATGCCTTGGAATTTATGAAAAGTGACGTATTTTTTCTTCTAAAAATGGGATTATTCATCAAACTTGTTATCACACATCCCAACAGTATGGTATTGCTGAATACAAACGGAGACACATCTTAGATGTTGCTAGAACCATGATGATACATATACATGTTTCCAAAATATTTGTGGTCTGATGCTGTGTTGAGTGCTTATCATTTGATTAATAGGATTCCCTCATCTGTTCTTAATGATCAAGTTTTATTTTCTTGTCTTTACAAAAGTCTTTTTACATGGCTCTTTGTGCTTTTGGTTGTACGTGTTTTGTTCAAGACTTGTTAACTGTCTCCTCAATCTATCAAATATGTATTTACTGGGTATTCTAGAACTCAAAAAGGATAAGGGTGCTACAGTCTTTCCAACAGGAAGCATTTTGTGTCTGCAGATGTCATTTTCTTCGAGTTCGTTCCATACTTCTCTCCACAGAGTCCAATTAATGCATCAGAGTCTATCCCTCTTCCAACGTCTGTTCCTCCTGTTCATGATGTCTTTTCACCTGTGTCACCTTAAAGCGTCTCCTGCACCACAACCTCTGCAGGATTTTCGATATGTCTACACTATGGTTCAAAGTCGCGGTCTCGGCCGCTGACTCAACGGGCACAGACGGATCGGTCGCGGCGTATCGGATCAGTTTTGGGCGATACATGCAAATCGCTACATAGATTGCTCAAAAAATTTCTGAAAAATCACGATAAATCTAAACAATGTAGACATTAATATTCACGTATCACATGTCCAAAAAAGTTTGATTTGAGGGGTAATTGAAAAAATATAATGATTTGGAGGTAAATTTAAAAAACATGGTGATTTGGGGGTTAAATTTAGAAATATGGAAGAATTGAGGGATGAATATGAGAAAAACTCAAAAATTAAAAAAATAAAAAGAAAAGATAAGAGACAGAGAGAGACCGATCTCTCTCTCGCTCTCTCTCCTCTCTCCCTCCCTTTGATATTTCTCTCTGTCTTTCTCCGTCACCCGATCTCTCTCACCTCTCGCTCTCTCTCCTCCCTCCTTTTGATATTTCTCTCTGTCTTTCTCCCTCACCCGATCTCTCTCTCCTTCTCTCTGCCTACCTCACTTTTTCCCTCTTTCTCCCTCACTTTCTCCTTCTCTGTCCTGATCTCTCTCTCAGTCTGAGATCGAGAGAGATCGGGATAGAGAGGGAGAGAAGAAGAGGGACAAAGAGGGAGAGACAAAGGAAAAAGGGACGTAGAGAGGGGCGGAGAGGAGAGAGGGAGAGAGATAAAGGAGATCAGGAAAGAGAGGGGGAGAGAAGGAAGAGAGAGAAAGAGAGATCGAACGAAGGCTTACCAGGCGACGACAGGCGACAACGTTGGGCGGGCAGGCGAGCCTTAATTTCATATTAAGTAAGAGTTTTTCTTCTTTTTTTTTAACCTAACTCGGGGCCGACTCGGCCGAGTCAACCTGAGTCATATCGGGACTAGACCGAGTCATACCTGAGTCGGCCCCGAGTCGGTCTATTTTCTCCACAAAGATCGACTCGAGTCTCGTTCTCGAATCGGCAGTGATCGTTTTGGAGATGACTCGGTCTAGTCAAGGGTGACTCAGCCGAGACTTTGAATCTTGGTCTACACTCATCGGTAAAAAGTTTCTGCGTCTGAATCAGTTTCAACTGATTCCTTCTCTCCACTGGAAGGTCCACTTTTTCAGCCGTTAGTATCTCCCTCTGATCTTGATGTTCCTATTACCCTCCGCAAAGGTAAAAGGTCTTGTACTGATCATTCTATTTTTCATTTTGTTTTCTTTGATCGTCTTAATTTTTCTTTTCGCCAGTTTGCCCTTCCTTGCCCTCTATGTCTATATCCAAGTCATATGAGGAGGCTATATTGGTACCTGCCTGGAAGCAAGGCATGGATGAGGAGATGGGTGTTCTTGTTTCTTGAAAAACTTAAGAGTTGATATCGACACTTACAGATGCTGTTTGTGGGTTGTCGTTGGGTCGACAGTTTGAAGTATTACTTAGATGGTTTGGTAGATCGGTATAAGGACAGACTTGTTGCCAAATGTTATACTCAAACCTATGGTTTGAATTACTTTGAGACTTTTTCTTCAGTTGCTTGGTTGAACTCCATCAGGATTATTTTCTCTATTGCTGTCAATCTGTCCTGACTCTTGTTTCAGCTAGATGTTAATAATGCTTTCTTGTTTGGTGATTTGAATGAGGTCTATATGGAGCAACCTTCGGGTTATGTTATTCAGGGGGAATAAAGTCTGTCGTCTCAGGAAGGCAAGATATGGACTCAAGCAGAGTCCACGGACGTAGTTTGAGAAGTTTAGCATCACCATCTCTGGCATTGGTTTTCATCAATATCACTCAGATCACTTTGTATTTGTTCGACGTACTAAGTCTGGCTTAGTAAATTTGGCAGTGTACGTTGATGATATTCTGCTGACAGGGAGTGATTCGACTGGCCTAGTGGAAACAAAGGAGTACCTTAGGCGTTATTTTGTGACCAAAAACATGAGTTAGCCTAAATACTTTCTGGGAATTGAAGTGTACATAAAAAACACAGTGTACTTCTTTCTTAACGGAAGTATGCTCTGAATCTTCTGGAAGAGACATGACTTTTGGGGTGCAAACCAGCTATTACTTGATTTACTTCAATGGAAATCAATGTGGACTTATGGTTTGATGGCAGTCACAGTCTTGATGATCCAGAAAGGTATAGAAGATTGATTGAAAAATTGATTTATCTCACAGTTACTAGGTCGGATATAACCTTTGCAGTTGGGGTACTTAGTAGATTCATGCATCAGCGTAAAGAGGTTTATTGGACAATTGCATTAAGGATTCTAGCTTATGTCAAAAGCTTTCCAGGAAAAAGTCTTTTGTACAAGAAACATGGACATGTACGCATTTTTAGATACTTTGATTTTGATTATGCTGGTGGCAAGAGGGATAGGAAATCTACCACTGGATATTGCATCATTGTTGGAGGGAATCTTGTGACTTGGAGGAGTAAGAAATAAGATATGGTATCTCAATAAAGTGTAGAGGCTGAATATAGAGCAATGACTCATACTGCTTGCAAGATGATGTGGTTGAAGAATCTGATGATGGAGCTTGGTTTTAAACAGTCTGGATCTATGCCTATGCATTGTGATAATCAGTCAACAATCTATATCACTCAGAATGTTATGTTTCATTAGAGGACTAAGCACATTGAGATTGACTTCCATGTAGTCTGAGATGCTTGGACTAAGAAGGTAGTTTCTTTTTCGTTCACACCATCCTCAAATCAGTTGGCAGATTTTCTATCAACGCGTCTTCACCATAGGTGTTTTCTAACTTATGTAGCAAGTAGGGCATGATAGATATCTATGCTCCAGCTTGAGGGGGAGTTAGTTTTGGATATTGGGTAGTTGGGCTTTGGCCCATTACCCATACCCATATTCATATTGTACTCTATATAAACACAGTGACTCTCTCCAATGAAGATGATGATGACACCAAGATAATAGATTAAATCTCTTAAGTATGAAAATAACCAGCACATATATTATATTGCATGGCTGAGAAGCATAAGTATTCAGTGTATAATCTATAATATGCCACGAAAATGTTTAAAAGAAGGATCTATTGTTGGGATCTGTCGTTGGGGAAGTGTCTGATCGAATTGTGTGCGCGTGTGCACTTATGTGGATCTTGCAACGAGCAAAGAGGCAGATTGACTTGAGGTTTCTGTTTGTGTGGCCAGGGAAGACCAAATGGACTTGTGCATGCTTGCTGCCAGTTGAACTCCAAGCCTCACTTATGGAAGGAAATTCTTGATAAACCCCGCCCTCCTCCTGCCCAAGTACATTTGCGTATTATCCACGAAGCCCAACCGTCAAACCCTTTCTTTTAAACTATTTTTCTGTGACATGCCAATATAAAACTAGCAGAGGCTTGAAATTGGGAAAGAAAGAAAGAGAAGGTAGAAGCCAATTGAGTTGTCCACTTAAGTGCTTAGGGATACTCGGTGACTGTTTTGAACAAGCTTCAAGCTAGTTTCTTTCTCCCTTTTAAGTAATACTTAACTGAATGTCTTGAAAAAACATGGATTTGAGGATAAAATGACTCTAAAAAGTGTTTAATAACAAGTAACACAAGTATACTACATACCAAACTACAATTAACAATGAGATGTGATTCATTTATACTAGGGCAATTTTACATATCAAGCAATTCCAGGAGAAGAAATAAGAATGAAGAAATAAGAAAAAAGAAAGCACACATAGAAAAGAATAAGAAAAAGTAAAGGAAAACAAAAAGAAACTTATTGATTGTGTTCTAGAGGTGGTTTTGCCATGATAGTGAAGGTGGTAACCAGTGGCGGATGTGGCGGCTGTTCTCTTTAGGTGGTGGATAAATGTTTTTTGGCTCAATGTTGTAGGGGTTTTTTGCTTAACTGCTAAATAAAAAGGGGTTATTTGTTTGGATTGATTAATATATTAGGTTTAATAATTTCAGCCTTATGAAGCATTCCATTTAAGGCCTACATTTATGATAGGAGTTTTTTAAAAATTTAAAATACAATATATATATATATATATATATATATATATATATATATATATATATATATATATATATATATATAAATTATAAAAAAGCACCAGTTTTAAAAGTATTTGTAAGAATTGATTTTTCATCAGGGTCAGGTTCTGGCCCCAAGAAGTGCATTCGGCATAAAAAAATGATGATTTTTAAACTTTTTTTCCTAACACTTCACGAGAACGACTGTTTCAAAATCCGCCTTCCATTGTTTTTGTAATTAATTGATCTAGATTTCTATACCCAAATTCAAATTTTGGTTAACCCTACATGGTGTCAAAACAAATTGGGGGTTCTCAACCCTGGATTGACGTCACAACCTTAAACACATGAAGGACCTTTCTTTCTTTCTTTCTTTTGTTTTGGGTTCTTGGACTCCCAAAATGTGTCACCAAAGTTCTTATGTAGTTTGAACATCCTATTCCAAGACTTTTAAGTGTTCTTAAAAAACCAGTTGTTGCAACAGGTTTAGCCATCCCAAGGGAGGGAGCCATTACTTGAGTTTTATCCCGCTACTCATGGGTTAACTGTTTTAACCTTAACTCCACAGTGGGATGTTACTCTCGTCACCCATACATGTTCCTTAGCCATGTCCACCCTTTTGAAGGTAGCATGCTTGCCAATCCACATATTCGCCTTGTGCTTGAACACTTGTGGTTGTTGGCTGGGCACACATGCTGCCAACAACTTACTAAAACATGTGGAAGCTAAGTAAGGCAAGCCAAGATTATTACATGGAAGGAAGAAAATTTGTTTTGTTAAAAAACAATAAGATAAAAATGAGGTATGAGTCAATGCTTCCTTGTAGAGAGACCCATCTTTAATCATCTCCCTACAAGATTATATTACTTCTTTGGTGCAATGTTTTGTTGTATCCTTCTTACTCTAATCATGGATTTTTCAGTGCAAGCTTCCATGATATATATTTTGAATTCATTCCTATTAATCGCCAGATTAAAATGGTGCTTAAAGTTTAATTTTGGATTAAGAAACCCAAATCTAAATATATCTTAAATTAAGGGGTTGTTTGGACCTTTGAAGCGAGAAACTTTTGGACTTTATTTTGGGTGAAAATCCGTTGGATTGCACATGTTTCCCAAAGGAAATCCTTTTGATTGCGATCCATAAAGTTTGGGTAGATGCCACCTTGACTCCTCCACTTGTTAAATGTAAATAAAAAAGACCTGTGTTTCCAACAGAAATCTTTGACCTCTATTTTATTTTATTTTAATGCAATGGATTGGACAACTATTTTACTGTGATTCTTAGGATTAAGTAATTTGTCAGGTAACCAAGCTTTTCGTTTGGATTTGCCAAACCCATTGGGAAAATGGAATCTAAGACTAGAATCCTTAGGATAGGTCTATCCAAAATATGCTTTAAGTGTTTTAGCTGTGAATTAATTGAATCTGGAACTCTCAAGCCAAGATTCTTGTAAGGCGTCACGAAAAAGAAAACACCTTCTTTTCGGGCACCTTTGGGGAAATAATCTGTCACTGGGAAAAAGTTCCATTTACAATTTTTTATTTTTATTTTTTATAAACAAGGCCTCTTTTACGAGTGCCTATAAACATAATATTGTCTTGGGATGGGTGAGAGTATGATTAATTCCACCATATTATACTTAAACAGGTATTCTCATATGGATAGTATGGTGTCAATTAATGAAATATACGGTGAGAATAACTGCCATTGTAGCTGGAGGCAGTGGACAAAATCAGACCACCCAACACTGCAACTGCCACTGAATCACAGGTGTATATGCTCCATATATAATTGTATCCTTTATCAGTAAGTACATGTCAAAGGCCCTGTTTTATCCCAAAAGTGATTCATATAGTCTAGTAACTGATATACAGCATTTCATCTGTTTTACTTTTTCTATGTTTGTTTGCACAAAATTAACATGCAGAGGTACCATACATAACCTATAATTTACTGCAGTATTTTGTACCGAGTTGCTTGGAATATCACGGGAAAGAGGCAACCCATATTTACCATTATGAGATTCTAGAGTATCCAGAAAATTTATGTTCTTAAAGATTTGCCAAGTAGCCAAAAAAAACTTCTGGTTACTATTCTTCGTGATAAAATATAGAGCCATAGATTAAGCAGGGCATGCAGTTTACCCCTTTCATTATCTTATTAAGTACATGGGACAACTGAAAGTTTTCTTTGCACAATATAATTGGATCTTTTGTATCTTAGCTAACACTTTTATGTTTTATTAACAACTATAATTAACAACTTCTAGGCTAAATATTTGAAAAGATTAATCATTGCTTTGGATTTTAATATACCTAAATGCAATACATATCTGATGTTTAGGGTCATTCTGCTGGAGACAGACTGCAGGCCTCGTACAGTCTTTTACGGTAGAAGCTATTGAGTGGACGGGGTCTGGTGACGGGCTGGTTGCAGCTGGTGTCGACGTGGTCTTGTGGAAAAGAAAGAGCAAATCCTGGGAAATAGCATGGAAGTCAAGAGCAGAGTTTCCTCAAACTCTGGTTTCGGCAACCTGGTACGCTGAAGGATTTGTTGCAACAGCTGCAAATTTATCAGTTCACTGTATTGATATAAATGCAAAAAACTATTCTTTGTCTAGAGAGGATTGTGCTCATGTATCAGTCTATCTTACTGATGGAAAATCTGGACTTGTGAAGGTTCAGTTGCGCCATCCTCAGCCTATTTCAATGATTCAATGGAGGCCATCCACTATCACAAGGTCAAATAAAGATGTTCCACATTCATGGAGAGATGTGCTATTGACATGTTGCTCAGATGGAGCAATAAGACTGTGGAGTGAAATTGACAATGGCAGGTCTAGAAAAAACAGTAAGGACATACATGAGCACAAGAGCTTGAGACGATCATTCCACGTTGTTGCCGTCATTGAAATAAACCAGCGCATGGGGGGAATGCTTGGCGTTGACATATTTATAGAGTGGGCAATCGAAGTAGGCAGTGTAATTTCTAAACATGAAGGAGATAGTTTTTGTTTATCATCAGCTGGTTCAGAACATGATGAGATTGGCAAGTGTGAGTGGTTGATCAGTATAGGACCTAAGCACACCCTTACTTTCTGGGCTATTCATTGCCTGGATGACACGAACCCATTACGGTTTCCGCGAGTCACTTTGTGGAAGAAACAAAATTTAATGGATTTTAGGTTATACAACCTTTGCAATTCTGACTCTACAGATGTCAAAGACCAACCTACTCTTATAAAAGCTGTTTCTTTGAGGAGTCGGGCCTTTGGTCCACCAGTTGAATGCTCCTTGATTCAGTTGTTACCAGACAATTCAGTAAGTTGGTCACAGTTATATAACCCAACACAGAATGGTGCAGAAGGCCGATTGTTGAGTCAAATCAGTAAGGATAAGTGTCTTTCATGTTTTGCAGGCGGAGTTATACAGGAAGATGGGCATACAGGAAGCATTTTACAACTTGCTGTTCATCCATACTGTGAGGTTGAGCTTGCCGCATCATTGGATTCAAATGGGTTTCTTCTCTTCTGGTCCCTTCCTACGATTTCCAATGGCACCTTCGGTATGCAATTGCTCGGTCACCCTGCATGGAAACTGTTAGGAAAAATCAGTTTACAAGATGTGTCCAATGATATCAAATATTCTAGTTTGAGGTGGGCACCTTCAGTTTTGGAGGAAAACCTATTTCTGCTTTTGGGATATGCTGAAGGAGTTGATTGTTTTCTAATCAAACTGTCAGGAAAAGGAAATGATATCTTATATGATAAAATATTCACAGTTCCATTTGCTGGTCATAGCCATGGAAAAGGTCCACCCGATCAACTTTCTGTGACTCCTTTAGGTTCCAGCTGTGGGCAATCATTTTTTTCTAACAGTTTCTTACTGTTTGCTATATGGAGTAAGAAGTTACAGGCTTCATCATGGAAAGTTATCCTTCACTCTCCGGATCCATCTGGAAGCAGTTGTGGGTGTAGATCTGATGCGGGACTTGTGATTTCTGGAGAGGATAGTTCTGTAAGTTCTACAGGCAAAGTGGTCTATTTCACCATTGATTTTGGCTCATCAGTATTTCCAGATCCACATAGTTTAGACCATGTTATCAGTGTTTCTGTAACTCCTCTGGCTAACAGCATGCTACCTAGGCAACAGGGTACAGCTTCCTATAGTTTTCCGTCCAACACCTATCATATGGCCACAGGCTGCTCTGATGGCACTTTGAAACTTTGGAAAACATCTCATGCAGAATATAGTAATTCTGAGCTCGGCGTCCTTCCTTGGGAACTTGTAGGTATGTGCACTGCACATGAAGGACCAGTTAGTGCAGTTTCTCTGTCTAGTTGTGGCTGTAAAATTGCTACTGTCAGTATGAATGATAGAAACAGCACCAACAGCCTCCACATCTGGGAGCCAATATCCCTGATAAGTGGTGGGAGTTTTCTCTTAGAGGATGTAATAAGCTTGAGTGGGCCTGTTATTGCTCTAAACTGGTTATCTATAGGGAATGGCCATTTGTTGCTTTCTGTCTGCTTGCCAAACGAGTTACGCATATATTCAGAGAAAAGATCTGATCTATCTCAGGCAAAATCAGGGAAGCCCAAAGAGATGAACATTTGGTGCTGTATAGCTTTGTCCCATACTCGTCCTGTTTCTCATGACTTTTCATGGACCCCTAAGATGATTCCTGTGCTTATTCATAAGAAGCATTTTTCTCTCTTCAGTCAGTGGTTATGCAAAGCAGAAAATGGAGGTCTCCTAGAGGGCCCTCGAAGCTGTGTTGGTGGAAAAGATACGAACATGCCTTTCCTATTTTTGCAGAAAGTGATATTTATTATACCAAAGAAACGTCAGATGATGGGAATAAAGAGAATGGTCGAGACACCAGCACTTTCTTTTCAAAAATGTTCCAGCCACAGTATGATTTTGATTCTGATACAAGAATCAAGATACAAAGTTTACTAGATATAGTGGATAGACTGTGTGAACCATTGCCGGTCTATCACCCCATGACACTTCTTCAGCAGCTGTATTCAGGTATTATTTATCTACCAGATAACTCTATGACCTCATACAGTATCATATACCTAAACTCAAGGTTACTTTAGTCTAACACATTTTAACCTGTTACTCGTGAGGTTGTATTAAAAAGATGAAAAAAGGAGTTATTTACGATTTTCTAATCTTAGTAATACATTTCTTCTGCTTCACTGTATCTGCAGGTTTTCTGTTGCTTTCTGACCAACTTATCTATTTTCATGTATACATGTAAAGTTAGTCTGTCATGAAAAAGTTTTCATGCATATTGGAATATAGAACATTTAGAATACACCTAAATAGCTAATGTAATTTTTGTTTAGCTATGTATACAGCTGCATAGCTAAGAGTGTTTTGAAATGTTTATTTTCCATTACACTATATTCTTTCGTACCCCTTCTGATGCAGAACAACAAGGAGGAATATGGGGAAAGCGCAAGGATTAGGGAAGAAGGTAGATAGAGAACAAAGAACAAAGAACAACAAATCAGTCACCAAACCAACAAGCAATAGCAATCAGTAATCAATTTCTTTTTGTAAGCAGGGTCTGCCATTTCTAATTACAATGCACCATATGTACAAGTAAAGCTAGTAAAGGATGAAGGTACAACTCAATTACAACTCTAATAAAGATACCGTTTCAATTGAAAACTTCCTATGCAAATACTTAAAAACAAGATAAAGTTCCTATCTAAATAAAAGAAGATCCTAAAGAGTTCTAGTATAATATCCCATGTCTATAGTGAGATCAGAAATCTGTAATAGAAGTCCCACAACTTTCTTTCTTCCATGTTTTTAGGTGGTTGAAAGCAAGGTCTCATTGTTTATTTCTTGTATGAATCTTCATTGCTTCTTTGGTAGCTTCTAGATTCTCTGATGCTTTTTCCCTGATATTTTTTGCTATTTCTGGTGTTTATTTTATTTCTTTGGTTATTTTGTCATTTCACCCACCCTTTTTATTTAATATTTCTCAGTGGGGACTAGTTTTAGGTAGATTGTGTGTGTTTCACATGTCCTTTCTTATTCTTCTAAGTTGCCTAATTGTCTCTAATACATGGTGGGTGGAAAGAAAATCGGGGTGCAAGCTGCCCATGTGTTTAGGGACTTTCTTCGTTAAATTTCAATCTGGACACTCTCTGAAAGATCCCGATTGGAATTGTAATGTGTGGCTTCTGGCTGCAAGAACATTAATTTTTCTTTTCACCGTTTGATAACGGACTTATCACTTGAGGGTTTTGAAATGAATTCTTCTGTGCATGGTACTGTAAAATCGATGAGGCTTGGACTAGTGGCTTTTGGTGCAGCGTAACTTGAGGAAGTTTTAAAGGGATAAGGCTGTCATCAAAACTAAACCAGAACTTCATCAATTTATGTAAGCTTTCATCAAAAGCAAACCAAAACTTCATAAATTACAAAAGAATATAATCAAAGAATTTCTGAGTTTTTTTTTTAATTTTTGGACATTTTAATTATTTATTTTGATTTTAATCTTTAGTTTCATAAAATTGAGTATTCTGATCTGAAATCGCTGAAACATCTGAATCTGTTAAGATCAATACCTGGAAGGCAGTCTGGTACAAATTCCAAGATCTTGGAAAGAGGTGTGGCTTTTCTTAGTCCAAGTACTATACTTCTAGTTTTTGCATATTGGTTTCTGCAGAGATCACTTCACTAAATTCCAAAGAGCAAAAGGGCATTGCAGATTTGAATGAGCTGCTCTTATCCTATATTGGAGGAATGTCTAATTAACAGTTTAACTTTGCAAAAGTTGAAATTATTAAAATAAAAAAGGTTAATTATATTTCTTGGAATACATCATAAATATTTTATGATTCACTTTTTACAGTTGCATGTTACTGATGCACGCCGTAGGAACGATTCTTCAAAGTCATCATAATGGGTTTCCCAGCATGTAGTAGTCCATGTGTTCTTCAATCCTTAATCCTAATGCAGATTCAACATATTTTTCTGTCTGGTACTTTAATTTAAACTAAATCAAATGTACTTTGTTTAAGCTAGTTTCACTCTTGTTTATGTTTGGTAAAAAGGAGGTTTGCGTGGCTGTTTTCTGCACCTCCCCACCTCCCCCCCTCAAAAAAATAAAATAAAAAATAAAATAAAATAAAATAAAATAAAGGACAAAAACAAAAACTGATGCTTCATCCAGTTGTCCAAAATAAAATAAAATAAAGGACAAAAACAAAAACTGATGCTTCATCCCGTTGTCCAACAACATATATCAGCTGATCCCTTTACATGGTAATCTTATTTGCAACCTTTTCATCTCACAAGGTGCTTGTTTCTCATTCTGCAGTCAAAATCCCAGGTCTTTTGCTGTACTCCATGAATAATTGTGACTAGGGGTTTCTTTTAATGTTTCTACACAGATGTTTAAACTAAGTCTTATTAACTCTTTGTACACTTTTTACTTGTGAAACTGTTATGACAAGTTTCTTTGCAGATGCATTTTATGTGAAGGTATTTTTTTCTTTAGTAGTTTAGATGCTAAGTTGGACTGAAGCATGATTAACCATTTGTAGGTAACTGGAAACGTGCATATGCTGTTGTGAAACATCTTGTTGATGCTATCAGCTCAGCTGAAGCTTCTGCTACCTCTTCTGGGAGTACTACATCCGGAAAATCTTGTTATTATGTTCCAGAGATTGATTTATCTAAATATTTGGAAGAAATCTCAATAGAGTTATGCAATAAAGGATTACAGTGGGGACATGATATTGCTTCAGGAACATCTAATTTTCTTTCTCAAAAGCATAATTTTCAGTTTGCAGATGATATTTCAAGTACTGGAAGCCCTGGGAAATTATCATCTGCCACCGCTCCAAAATCTGAAATCGTGAGTTTCATTGACACTCTAGAGAAGTTCCCTGACACTAATGCTTTAAGAAACATGGAGAGAACCCAACTCCTTGCAATTATTGATCTTCTGAGTGAACTCAGTGAATCAAGCTGTTCTTCTGCTTATGGTAGTCTTGATAAACCTGGACGAAGGTACTCCACAGTAATTTCCTAGATATACCTTTTTTCACATAAATGTTTTACTTTATAACGTTCTTTACATTTTGTGAGATGTTTTATTTCAACATCATCATGGTCGTCGTTGTCATCATCATCTTCATTTCAACATCAACATTTTTGTTATCGTCATCGTCGTCATCATCGTCATCATCATTTTGTCAATATCATCATCAAGGCATCACAATGAGGAGTTTTTATGTGCATTTAGATATGAATATATGTTATTTTATCATTGTTCACTAATCAAACAAATAATTTTTTATTGGAGCATATTCCAGCATTTCATAATTGAGCCAGTTTTGATGTTTTCCGTTAAAGCTGCAATTGACCAATTCATGTTTCAGAATAAGAGTTCTAATATCCTTCCGGAGTTTATAAAAAATAAGAATAAAACAGAAAAGTTTCTTAGGAAACTAGGAAGATAGAGAGGTTATCATGAAAAAACTGCGTAATAATAGCCAACTAGAACTTGACTATGCAACATAAGTGACTATGCAACGTAAGTTGATGGCATTTAGACGTATTTACTGCATAGAAAACTTTCTTGTGTAAGTTCAGTGCTCAACCAAATTACTAGTGCGTGCAAGTTCTATCACTTGCCGTGGTTGTCCTAGACCGAAATGTCCCGTTTGGAGTTTTCTCTAGATTTAGACAATGTTGTCATACACTTCAGATTTTGACAGCTACTAACAAGAAAGGTCATGCTTTGCAACTGGATGTGGCATGCTGTCTTATCAACTTCATTATTTCCTGTTGCATTATCAACTTACTAGCATCTGCAGACTCTTTCTATCAGATTTGAAAATCTAATGCAGATTTTCAAATTTCTTTCTTTAATGGATGTAACGTGCATTTATGCATACCATTACTGCTGGAGTGTGACTACCTTCTATTTCTTGTTATTGTCAATGCAAACATGGAGATGCTAGTATTATAAATGTATCAGTTGAATATTATTTTATTGCTTTGCTTCTCTCAAGGTTCTGGGTTGCTGTGCGATTTCAATGTCTGTACTCTCTCCGGAAGTTTGGAAGATCGGTTGCAGAAGAACTTGTTGTCAATTCTGGGTTGCTTGCATGGGCCTTCCAATCTGATTGTCAAGACAACATTTTAAGCTCTCTTCTGTCTGCTAATCCATCTTGGTCTGAAATGCGAAATTTAGGCGTGGGATTTTGGTATATCAATGCATCTCAGTTGCGGACAAGGGTAAGAGTTACCTTTCTTAGAAATCAAAGCCTTAGTAAGTATCTCAGTTTCAGCCACAACCGCTCTTTCCTGGCAGAGATCCTGCAAAATACATGACTAGTTTTTATTAGGTATCTCAACATTTTACCATGAACTTTCAGAGGAATTCAAAGAGTTGATACTTCTGTTGCATTTTACTATAATTTCAATCAACTCCTTTACCTTGTGTACATTTGTTTTAGGAGTGGCTAGCTGCTTTTATTTAATGTCTCTAATAATGTCACTTAGTCACTGATTATTGCCTTTTCCATATCTTGAATTAAATTGCGGCTTGCAATTTAATTTACATGGTGGCTTCAGATACAAATGCTAACTGTCATGCACCAAGTGAGCTGTAGATAACAATTCTAATGAACTCAAGAATTAATGTAACTTGCATTTTTGAAGGAGGAAGTTCTCGTTTGGAGCGCGACATTGTCACACTAACCTAGCTTGCTAAGGCAATTTAGTCACTAGCTACATATAAATTATTTGTTTATTCTTGGAAAAAAGCAACAAAAAAAAGAGTTCTCTCTGTCATAGTATGACAAATGGTGAATAAGGAATTTGTTGGAGCATTTGTACAAACTCAAGTAACATCATTAACTAGCACACACTAATGAGAAGTGTGCAAGTGTTTCCACCTAAGAAGCATGGACACAGACTCGAGACACGGACATATGCGGAAAAATTTCTTAAAGACTAGGACACAAGAACACGATTATATGACATTGGAATATATATAAGTAATAAAGAGAGACTGCACACAACATACATAGAGATGTGCCAGTGCCTCTAAAAGTCCACCTAATGATATAATAGCATACAATTGATTACGTATATGCTAAAAGTTTGACATATCATGCATTTTTATACTTTGGAATAGTCCTTGGTTCATCAATTTTTTAAAGAGTAGCTGAGTGTATCTCATTTTTTATATTGAAACATATCTAAACTTATTTGTACAAGTCAATATTTTGATGGCTCTTTCCCACTATAGTATAGTCTTTGACATTGAAATGGAAAATAGGAAGTAAATAAATATATTGAACATGTAATGTGAACAAAGAAGTTCATGATAATGTCATGCATTGAAAAGTGTCCTTAAATTAAAAAGATACATTATAAAATTGACGACTCATTTGAGAAGTTGTTAAATGATGAAGAACTACATCGTTGTTGATTATCAAAAGAATTACAAATTACAACTATTATTAGAACTTTATAACTAAACTTACTTATTATATCTACAGAAGTGTTTGACACGTGTACGGCTTCATGATAAAGTGTACATGTTACATACTTGCCACTAAAATTATCAGACTACCACACATGTGAAGCATGTATATATGGAAGTGTGATTTGCATAGTGAAACTCGCTGCATCAACTTAACGTAGTTTGTGTTTTGGGCAAAACAATATGGAGTGTGAATCTTATGACTCTATGTAAAGAATTCAGCAAACTAGCTAGCAAGACTTGGTAGTATGAGAGAGGCTGGTAGAATCATGCATGTAGTGTGTGTTTACCACACAAGCCAAAGCTTATGCTTTTGAGCAAAGCGGTTAACTGACATGGAATCAGAACAACAGGTTTTTCGGAAGGCCCTAAGTTCAAAGGTCATTATTGACCAAGTAATTATGTTTATATACCCTCTATTTATTTTCTTTCTAAGCAAGTTGTCTTCTCCTAGAGGTCTTCCATGTGGCCAAAGCCAAAGGCCCATTCGGGGGGGGGGGGGGGATGTTTTGATTGCCCAAGAACCCTTTAGCTTAAACTTGAATAAAGTTGGTTATCTCTTGATGATTGAGCATTAGTATCACAACATTCCATATGTTTATTAAACACTAGACTAAAGGCAATTCAGGGGTCTTTGTGACTATATTGTGATATTCAAGCCATAATAAGATGCCCAAGCCATGATTTCAGATGAATTGCTAGACACTGTATGGTACTCTTGCCTTGGCAATGAAATGATGAAATTACTATGCTGCTTTCCCTATAAGGAACGAATGAGTCACCAGGAAAATATTTAGACACGGGTTGTGAATTGATCCATATGATGGCCAGCCCTGTTAGTGTAAGAATGTGATCAAATCTTTAACTTTCAAAGAAAAGAGAGAATATGATGGTGGCAAGTATTAAAAATGAGGACTGCCATACTTGCTAAATGAGGGCACTGGCTAACTACATTCCTGTAGTAAGCTTCATAATGGAGTATCGCGATTGCTTATCCATTGATATGTAGGCCTCAATGTTTGGTGGCAAGCAAAAGAGGGAGACAGTTAAGCTACCGACAAAGCTAGCATCACGAACATGTGATTCTAGTGTTCAAACCATCAGCCACTTCTCGTTTGAAGCCATAATTTTAGCACAAGCAGCAAATCTTTCTGAATGTGTTTAATATGTCTATTTGTAACCCATCTAATTGGGAAATACTGTTCCAAAACACGAGTATCAAACATCTAAAGCAATGGGAAGATTAATTCAACAAAATGGTTTAAAATAAGAAAGAAAAATGGAGTTTTAACTAGATGCGATACAGTGAATTAGAATATGATTTGAATTCAAAGTTATAATAGGCCAAAATTTTCATGAAAAGTTACTCAGCACACAAAGAACATAATCGATAACTGATATATGGTTAGTTTGAATAGGCCATACTTGTGTACCATAAGCAATTGGGAGATGAATTCTTCAAAGTTGAATGAGTCAATTCGTGTATAATCCTAACATTTAATGCGGCATTATATGCAAAAAGCAAACATAAAGGAGGACCCATAAGGAATTTGGAATGATAATAGAAGGTTGAAATCATGGTTTGAAATCTTGATATTCGTACATGGGTTTGGTTTACATATCTGGTACCGATGTCAGGAGTAGCGATTTTGGGATTTTTGAATTTGAGCTATTGAATTGTTGGTATTTTTGCTTAAAGAAGTTAATAAATATTTTAACATTACTAAAACTTGTAAAGACAATGGTAATATTGCTTTTTTGTAAATTAATGAAGATTAGACTGTCTTGATTAAAACTTGGATAATCTAATAGTTGATGCTGCAATAATTTCTAGATTGATATGGTATTTATATTATTAATCAAACAAAAATCAAATTTTGATACATTGATATATGACCAAAACAGTTTCAATCGTCTAGATGGCAGCAAATCATGGCATAGGGTTAGAAAACAGAGCTTAAAATCAATTAGATTGGGAAAACTGAGTTGTAATAAGATTGGGAAAATAGAATTCTATTAAGCTTTGGAAAATAGAGTTAAAATCGAATTGGAAAACAGAGTTACAATAAGACTTTGAAAACTGAGTTGTAAATCAGATTGAAAAACTGAGAAAATTTAATATATTTAAAGTAACTGCTAACATTGTTCATGAATCATGAACAATAATCACACACTATTCATGATGAACAATAACATGTCTTTAATGGATTCCTGTGAGTCTGAAAAGAAGTAGAAAAGACGTAATGGAGAAAAATTTGAAAAAAGCGAAAATTGTCTCTGTGTTCTTCTTGCCCTCTTGTCCTTTTTCACTTTCAAAAAACCCCCTCATACAAATGTTTTGTGTGCCCCACCCCTCACTCATGTATTTGAGTGACTTGGTGTATTTGGGTGGGACAAATTTCCTATTGTGCCATTCTTCTCATCCTCTTCTCTTATATTCTTCCTCAAGCTTAAAATCCAACAGACTCATTTTTTCCTCCTTCCTCATGTCTCTCCTAAATAAAACTTAAAGAACCCATCCTTATTCAAATCTCTTCTTCTTTTTCATATCTCCTTTCGTTTTCTCTCTGTCTCATGTCTAAAAAAGAAAAACTATACTACACCGAAAGATCTTTAAAAACCCATTTGAATCTCATCCTCTCTCTTCTTCTAAATTGCTCATCTCTTAGGATTAAGAAGCTAAATCCAAAATTCCCATATTTTATTTCTTTTTTTCTCCATCTATCATTGAAAAAAAATCCAAAAAACCAAAAAACTCATTTTTTTTCATCTCTCACATCTGAGAAGCTGGGCCCAAAGATTCCACTTTCTCTCTCTTTATTTTCTCTCCATCTGTCAACTCAAAAATACCCCAAAGATTTAGAAAAAGAACTCTTCTTTTCTCCTTTCTTCTCTTTATATTCTCCAAGGCCCTTTTCTTTGTTTCATTGTGGATCACATCAGACAACCAAGGGTTTTTGGTCGTTAGATCATAATTTCTCCGTTAAGCTTATTAAAGGTCTCTTTTTCAAAGAAAATCTTAGTTTCTTCATTGAGCCCATATTTAATATATTTAGTTTTACTATAAAATTTTACATCTTTAAGTTCAATATATCTACTTTTGATATAAAATTGTCCACCTTTTTAGTCCAGTATGGCTAAATAAGTCCATCTTTCGTATAAAACTATCCACCTTTTAGCTTATATGTCTACCTTTCATATAAAATTGTCTACCTTTGAACTTTACAGGAATTGTTTACCTCTTAACTCAGTATATTTACTTTTTATGATGAATTTTCTAGATTTAGACTTGTGTAGTTCCGGAAGGATTTGAGCCCAAATCCTTCCCACTCAATTACCAACATCCGACATTCAAATACAAGATCCACTTTGTTGAAGTTGCTCTATATTATTTAAAGTAACTAAAAATAAAAAATCTAGTGTTTTGAATACTTTTTGCTCATCCATCAAGCGGCGCAAAATGGACGGCCGAAAGTAGTGAATTGGTTAGATTTATGTCTTTAGACATACAAATTCTTGATCCGGCCATTTGATCATGATCTAAACATATAAAAACCCTTACAAACCAATTTTTGTTAAGTTTCAAATGTTTTACACCGTAAAACTAACCAACTCACTACTTAGGCCGTCCATTTTCCCCTACTTGATGCATGGGCAAAATGTATTTAAAATACTTGATTTTTGATTTATAAATATTTGAAATAATATGGATCAACTTTAACAGAATGGATCAATGTATGGTTGTATTTGAGTGAGAAAGATTCGGGCTCGAATCCTTTCGGAACTACACAAGTCTATCTCAACTTTCTATCTTATAAATGAGTATATCATTGTTGTACAAGTTGTACTTTTTAGTTCAATATGTCTTACCTTTCATAAAACTTTCTACTGTATAGTTCAATATATTTATTATTCTCAAATTAGTAAGAATATTTATTGGGAATACTTTTGCAATAAAGAATTTAGAAAATTAAATTTATAAGAAAAAAACAGTAGCCTAAGAGTTGAAAAAACAATTGCCTAATGTGTTTACAAGAAAAAAAGCTAAATAAAAAATCTCTTATTTTTATTTTGCTAATTAAATATTATACAATAAAATGGTAGACACTTTCTCGTAAATAAGAATACTAAGATCTAAGACTAGGATTACCAACATTAACTGCTATCGAAAACTCAAATTTGGTGAATCTCACATTATTCAAGTTTTTATTTAAAGAAAATCCTAGGTGGACAAATTGGATTCTACATATGGATAGTTTTTGAGCTGCACCTTTTTTACATATCCGGAGCATTTAATGTGCCTCACATGTTCCCGCTTGCGTCAACAGGTTCGGACCCACTTTAAATAGGCAATAGAGGGATTACGAAAATACTTCGTCCCCTGTATTGTCTTTTTGTGGGGACAAGATTCTAAGCACATGAGAAACTTGGTCAAAGGGGTTTTTGGAAATTAAAAAACCACCAAGGGTTAGGAAGAACAAAGATCTTTTCTAAGGCTGTTAAAGACAATTTTCCCTTAAAAGAAGAATAATGATGGAGAAAATTGGTTGAAGGCGGAGAAGATGTGGTTGCCGCTTAGGATTTGAAACTCTGATATCATGTTAAACTATGAAGGACTGCATCTTTATTGATATTAAGAAGAATTATAAGGTACAATTGGATAAAATCTTGAGCAATCCTCCCTTATACAAGCCCCGTACAAAATCAGATCCTACTCAAACTATAACTCATGATACTACTATATAAAATTTCGAATGCTAGATTCTATAACTGAACTTACCTATTATATCTAAAAGCATTAACCCCGGATCAACTTGGTAGGACAATTAATTGAAAGGTTTCTATCATCTCGGGCTATGTTAGTTATATATAACTAAAACACATCAGTTTGTTTATATGTGTAGACAGAGAATGTTAATCATGGATTTCTATGTGGTTTATATTATCTCTCTCTCTCTCTCTATGTGTGTGTGTGTGTGTGTGGAAAACAAGATCTACAATGACGTTGTAGATCACTATCTAGAATGGTTGTCATGTTCACCATTAGTGGGCCATCTTTTGAATGATCCACCCCGTACATCTTGATCTATATATGTTAATTAGTGGGAGGATGAAAATTCATACGGTTTGGAGATCAATCAAAGTTAATTGATAGGTAGTTTGTACTGCATAAAAATCATACCCGTGGGGAAAAGAAATTGATCTCATTATGTTGGAATTTTATGATGTTTTATTTTGCTAATTTGGCATGCTACCTCAATGGACATCCCAAACAACTATATAAGTAATTAATGGATTATCTTAATAAAATCAAGGAATAATTAGTTTTGATCCAACTTTTTTCTCTGCCTAAAAGAAAAGGAAATACATACCCAATTGCTTGGTGATGGGCACGATGTCACGAAAAAAGGTCTGATGTGTGGCATTAACTAGGGGCTTATATGGCTATGCTATAAGGTGCAACTGTTGTAAGAATTATACTGTCGTGCTTGAGTGTTGCATGAAAATTTGGGTTTATAGTTTCAACTCGTGCTGTTTTTCACAATTGTCTACTTTCTGAAAGCTAATTTTCTATTATGAGAGAGATTGTATTTGAAAGTAAGTAGTTACATGTTGGTTAGTTCTTACTTCCAGTCTAGCATACTTAACACAACTATACCATAATTTACTTAGAGATATCACATTTAAGTAAAAGGCTAGTGCTTTTCGTGTGATGATATCTCATTTAAACAAGAATGTTACACTTAAATGTTAAATAACAATACTAATCGAATTATAATATATTTACTCTTAAACTCATTATAGTTTCACTATTATATAGTTTGTTTCATACATAGAATTATCAAGTTAACCATAGAATAATTTGGATCATGATTACTTATTAAGTTGTAGTGATATTAACAACAACAAACACCAATTATTATTAGTAGTAATGGGTTATAAGATTTCATAGTTGTATAATTTAAAAACATTATTACCATATCTTTAGCTTCTTTCCAAATAGAAAAAGGAAAAAAACTCCAAAGAGTAATGGCAACACCACCACCCCCCCCCCCCCAAAAAAAAAAAGAAAGAAAATCAGGAAAAAGAATATAGTTCTCAGGAAATTCTTAATCATGCATTTAAGAACAATAGCACATTCAAGATAAATATAGAGAATATAACAGAACTATTACGCTGAATTATGTATATTCTAGGTAAGCTTTCTACATCACATTTAATATTAGTTTTGCAAAACTTTGTAGGAGTGTAGGACAATTGCTAACATGTGTTCATTAGTTCTGATGTTGCCTATTACTACCATTGCAACTACTACTACAATAATGATTATCATCATTATACACACACACACACACACACACACACACCCCACACACCGATAGCTCGAGCACGCCACATGAACACATTGGGATTAGTCTGGAGGCTGCTATGGGAATTTATCCCTCCTAGAGTGGGGCACTCTGGAATACCCTAGAACTAACCTTTCCAATATATACATATATATATATATATATATATATATATATATATATATATATATATATATATATATATATATATATAGAGGGGAGAGATAGACTTGTGTCATTTTGGAAGGATTCGAGGCTGAATCCTTCCCACTCAAATACGAACATCCGATATTCGAATATAAGATTCACTCCGTTGAAGTTGATCTATATTATTTCAAGTATCTATAAAACAAAAATCAAGTGTTTTGAATACTTTTTGCCTATGCATCAAGTGGGGGAAAAACAGACGGCATAAATATTGAGTTGGTTAGTTTAACGGTGTAAAAAATTTTAAACCTAACAAAAATTGGTTTGTAGGGTTTTTTAAATGTTTAGGTCATGATCAAATGGCATTGAGAATTTGTATGTCTAAAGACAGATGTAACCAACTCATTACTTTTGACTGTCCATTTTGCGCCGTTTGATGGAGGGGCAAAAAATATTCAAAACATTTGATTTTTGGTTTATAGATACTTGAAATAATATAGATCAACTTCAATGGAGTGGATCTTGTATTCGAATGTCAGAGGGTTGTATTTGAGTGGGAAGGATTCCGGCTCGAATCTTTCCGGAATGACACAAGTCTCTATCTCACACACACACACTCTCTCTCTCTCTCTGTATATATATATGTATATATATGGATAGACTTGGGAACATGCGGAAGGATTTGAGCCCGAATCCTTTCCACTCAAACTCAATTTCACGACATTCAAATACAAGATCCACTCCGTTGAAGTTGATCTATATTGTTTAAAGTAACTAAAAACCAAAAATCAAGTGTTTTGAATACTTTTTTGCCCATTCATCAAGTAAGCACAAAATGGACGGCCGAAAATAACATTTTACTTAGATCTATGACTTTAGACATAAATTCTCGATTCGGCCATTTGATCATGATCTAAACATTTAAAAAAAACCCACACACTAATTTTTGTTAGGTTTCAAATATTATACTTCGTTAAACTAGCCAACTCACTATTTGGACCGTTCATTTTGTGCCTACTTGATGGATGGGCAAAAAAGAATTCAAAACACTTGATTTTTGGTTTTTAGTTACTCTAAACAATATAGATTGAATGTCGTGGGATTGAATTTGAGTGGATCTTGTATTCAACTTCAACAAAGTGGATCTTGTATTTGAATGTCGTGGGATTGAATTTGAGTGGGAAGGATTCGGGCTCGAATCCTTCCGCATGTACCCAAGTCTATCCCTATATATATATATATATATATATATATATATATATATATATATATATATATATGAAAATATTCCGATAAGCGCTAGGCTTATCGAAGCTTCGTGTAAACACTCAAACCCCCTGGATGATCGGGACCGTTCATATTGATCTACACACTCTAATTAGGATACAAATAAAAAAATCACGCGACTCTGACACTTTTTACCCATGCATAAGTGATTACCAAAAACTGATTTTATTTGCTGTAGAATAAAGATGTCATTTGATGCTTGGGAAAAAGGGTCAGAATCGCATGGTTTTTGATTGATAGCCTAATTAGAGTGTGTAGATCAAGATAAACTATTTAGATCATCCAGGGGTGGTTTGGGAGTTCGCACGAAGCGTTTAGTGAGCCCGGTGCTCACCGGAATATTTCCGTATATATGTGTGTGTGTGTAAGTAAAAGGCTAGTGCTTTTCGTGTGATGATGCCTCATTTAAACAAGAATGTTACATTTAAATGTAAATAACAGTGCTAATTGAATTATGGTATATTTACTCTTAAACTCATTATAGTTTCACTATTATATAGTTTGTTTCATACATAGAATTATTAAGTTAACCATAGAATAATTTGGATCATGATTACTTATTGTAGTAGTGATATTAACAACAAACAACAATTATTATTAGTAGTAATGGGTTACACAAACTGATAAGTTTCATAGTTATATAATTTAAAAACATTATCACCTTATCTTTAGCTTCTTTCCAAATAAAAAATGAAAAAAGAACTCCAAAGAATAATGGCAACACCAACCCCCCTAAAAAAAGGAAAAAATTCAGGAAAAAGAATATAGTTCTCAGGAAATTCTAAATCATGCATTTAAGAACAATAGCACATTCAAGATAAATATAGAGAATATAATACAACTATTGCACTGAATTATGTATATTCTATGTAAGCTTTCTATATCACAATTTATATTAGTTTTTGCTAAACTTTGTAGGAGTGTAAGACAATGGCGAACATGTGTTCCTTCATTAGTTCTGATGCTGCTCCTATTACTGCCATTGCAACTACTACTACAGTAATGATCATCATCATTATATGTTCATATATATATATATATATATATATATATATATATATATATATATATATATATATATATATATATATATATATATAGACTTGTATCCTTTCAAAAGGATTTGATCCCGGATCCTTCCCACTCAAATTCAACCCTCGAACATTCGAATACAAGATCCACTCCGTTGAAGTTGATATATACTATTTCAAGTATCTATAAACCAAAAATCAAGTGTTTTAAATACTTTTTGCCCATCCATCAAGTAGAGGAAAAACGGACGGCCTAAATAGTGAGTTGGTTAGTTTAACGGTGTAGAACATTTGAAATCTAACAAAAATTAGTTTATAGGGGTTTTAAATGTTTAGATCATAATGAAATGGCCGGATCGAGAATTTGTATGTCTAAAGACATAGATCTAACCAACTCACTACTTTCGGCCGTCCATTTTGCGTCGCTTGATGGATGGGCAAAAAGTATTTAAAATACTTGATTTTTGGTTTATAGATACTTGAAATAGTATAGATCAACTTCAACGGAGTGGATCTTGTATTCGAATGTTGGAGGGTTGAATTTGAGTGGGAAGGATCCGGGATCAAATCCTTTTGAAAAGATACAAGTCTATATATATATATATATATATATATATATATATATATATATATATATATAGGGAGCTAATCCTCTAAGAACGGTTTTCACGAATTTCTGTGAGAACTTTCACGTGGGTCGTTGGATCTAATAGATTAAATCAAATAAAACTAGATCTCTATCAGATCCGACGGCCCACGTGAAAGTTCTCACATGAATTCGTGAGAACCGTTCTTACAGGATCAATTCAATATATATATATATATATATATATATATATATATATATATATATATATGGGGAAATATTCCGGTGAGCACCGGGCTCACTGAAGCTTCGTGCGAACTCTCAAACCTGCCATTGATGATCCGAACCCTTCATCTTGTTCTACACACTTTAATTAGGCTACTAATCAAGAATCACGCGATTCTGACACTTTTTACCCATGCGTAAGTGGTTACCAAAAATTGGTTTTATTAGCCGTAGAATAAAAATATCATTTGATGCATGGGTAAAAAGGGTCAGAATCGCGTGATTTTTGATTGGTAGCTTAATTAGAGTGTGTAGATCAAGATAAACGGTTTAGATCATCCATGGGGGGTTTGGGAGTTCGTACAAAGCGTTCGGTGAGCCCGGTGCTCACCGGAATATTTTCATATATGTGTGTGTATAGACTTGTGTCATTTCGGAAGGATTCGAGACTGAATCTTTCTCACTTAAATACAACCTTGTGACATCCGAATGCAAAATTCATTTCGTTGAAGTTGATCTACATTATTTCAAGTAGCTAAAAATAAAAAAAATCGTGTATTTTAAATACCTTTTGCCCATCCATCAAGTAGGCGCAAAATGGAACGCTGAAATAGTGAGTTAGTTTAACAATGCAGAATATTTGAAATCTAATAAAAATGGGTGTGTGAGGGTTTTTAAGTGTTAGATCATGATGAAATGGTCGGATCGTGAATTTGTATGTTTAAAGACGTAAATTTAAGCAATATGTTATTTTTGGCCGTTCATTTTGTGCCTACTTGATGGATGGGCAAAAAGTATTCAACCTACATGATATTTAATTTTTAGCTTCTTTAAATAATTTATAACAACTTTAACGGATTGGCTCTTGCATTCGGATGTTGTAGGGTTGTATTTGAGTGGGAAGGATTCAGCCTCGAATCCTTCTGGAATGACACAAGTCTCTCTATCTCTCTATATTGAGAGAGATTTGGCTACTTTCGGAAGGATTTGAGTATGAATCATTCCTACTCAAATTTAATGGTACGATATTCAAATACAAGATTCAGTCTGTTAAAGTTGATCTACATTATTTAAAATAATTAAAAATCAAGTGTTTATAGTTTTCTTATCCATGCATCAAGTAGACACAAAATGGATCGCCGAAAAATAGCATATTACTTAGATCTATGACTTTAGACATACAAATTCTCGATCCGACCATTTGTTCATGATCTAAACATTTAAAAACCCTCACACACCAACTTTTGTTGGGTTTTAAATATTCTACATCGTTAAATTAACCAACCCACTATTTCGGCTGTTCATTTTGCGCCTATTTGATGAATAAGTAAAAACTATTCAAAACACAAGAATTTTTGTTATTAAGCACTACAATGTAGATCAACTCCAATGGAGTGGTCTTCAATTTGAATGTCATAGCATTGAATTTAAATGGGAAAGATTCATCTCCATATCCTTCCTAAAGGGCTCAAGTCTCTCTCTCTCTCTCTCTCTCTATATATATATATATATATATATATATATATATATATATATATATATATATATATATATATGCCCATATTTGCTACTATTCTCCTTTGGGTAAACATATCTATTGCACTTGAGGAATAATTATTACTGCTTTCTTACAAAAAGAAAACTATTTGTTATATCATTTGTAGTCCTTTAAAATGTGCTATACTATCTTACAAATCTGTTAATCTAATGTCTTATTTATATGTGTTATTTTCCTTTCTTCCCGATATGGTTCATTTAAACTGTGATGATTATTTCAGCTTTCTCATTATCATTCAAAATCTGGTTTAATTCACAACCACTACCATAATAACAAATATGAAAATGTTAACAATTATAATTTAGTATTATCAGTAACCTTGAATTGTGACAATTGAGACTTAATATTACTGTGGATAATATCAGAAATAATGATATCAAGATTTTGTGTAGCACATTTATAGTTATATAATATTTTTAAATAAATATTTTAAAGAGTTATACGATGGCCCAAAATGATCTAGATCTAGACCTGATAAATTTTCTATGATAATATGTTAATTTTATAATGTCAAAATAGATTGGAGGCACAAAAAGAGAAAAGATAAGAGTAGAAATAGACCTAAATTTGAACATAAAAAAAGTAAAAATGAAAAGATGGAGGTATAGGGGAAGATTGAGACTCCAAAAGTGAACTTGTGGAGATGCAATAGAGAGAGAAGCCAACTAAAATTAAAAGGTAAGAGGAAAGAGTGGCAGGAACAGAAGCAAATGCTGAAATGAGGGAGGGGATGCACAGAGAGAAAGAGGTACTATAGTTAGTGTGTGTGTGTGTGTGTGTGTGTGTGTGTTTTGGCCCTGTGGTATTTTCGCAACTACTTGGGTATAAAAACAAGAAAGTTTCAAACAAGGGTCACTAAAGCAATTTCCCTTATTTGATCCATCTTTAGGCAGTCAAACTTTTTATGATTCATAATTGACATCATGTATTTATAATAATCCTGGATATTTGCCTTTCCTGACGAAATATATACATGCTGAACATGTAGATGGAAAAGCTGGCAAGATCTCAATATCTAGTGAGAAAGGATCCCAAGGACTGCGCGCTTCTATACTTGGCATTGAATAGACTTCAAGTTTTGACAGGTCTTTTTAAAATTAGCAAAGATGAAAAGGACAAATTGCTGGTTGGATTTCTTTCACGCAATTTCCAGGTATTCTATTGCACACATACTTTATCATTCTAATTGATATCAATAGCCATGATGTAATTTTTTTTCTGTTCTTCACCACTCAAGAGCCATAGCTGCTCCAACCACAGGATCTTAAATAGTTGATTGATTTTCGCTCCATCTTTTTCTCATGTATGGATACACTCTTTAAACCCCACAGGACTTCCCTGATCCCTTGAAGTAATAGAACAAAAGATTTACATTGGATCTCACTTTCAACTCAAAAACGACATTATGAATCTGTAGATATGTGCGTGTGTCTGGACATGCTGCACCTCATTTGTTCTTTTGCATGTGTGTTTTGCATTATCTGTAATTCTTTTTACTGTATATCACATGGTTTGTGCAATATTTTGTTGGGAAGAAAGGAGCGCAGGCTGCAGCTAGAAGTTCAGAGTGGGGGAACTTGGCCTTTAGTGGTTGTTGTTATAGCTGGTGAATTTTAATCTCTTTGGGGAAAGATGCAACAGCATAGTCAGAAACTGAAACTTTTATTTGTTTCAGATCTGTTGAACTGCAAATTTTAGATTTCTTAGAAAGGCTTTTGGAGTCGAATCAAGTTTTTGTCTCAGAACTGAGAAAACACAGCAATATGGGGTTATTTGCTGGTTTAAATGGTTGTTTCAGGTATCTGTAAACAATTTCAGATTTATATAGGAAGGGCTTTGAGAGGGTTATTTGTAGATTTAGGGACTGATTTGGGACTGAAACAGCAATTGGTAGCAGCAACAATAAGCAATAACAGTAGCAGGAAAAGGTAAAAACAGCAAAATCAAAATGAATCAAGAGAAAAGGACATGTTTAGTTGAAGTTTTCATGGATAAACAAACTCAACCGAGAGGAAAAACAGTAGGCAAGAGGCCGTTTAGTAAAAGTTTACAAAATGCGTTAAAATGTGAAAAATAATCTGAAATTTCATTTTATTGGGTGTTATGAAATTGAAGGAGCAGACCCATGCTTTCCTTTGAGTTGAGATAAACTGCTCCTATAGTCGTCCCTTTATTTTCCCATCAGTTTAAAGGTGTTGGACCTCACAATTTCCTTTAGTTGGTGGTAAATTTATAACCTGGGAATGCACTAGTGTTGGATTAGGAAGAAAAAACCTTAGCAGTCATGCTGTTTAAATTGATGCAACCAAAAAGAAGCTCTCCAAAGTCATCCTTCGCTAACAAACTGAGAAAGAGTTTTGAAGACGGATAATGATGAACTTGTTACATGTAATTGAAACAGAAAGTTCTAAGACCAGTTGGTGGTTAAAAACTGTTCTCTTGTTTTGTAAGCATCTTAGGAAACTAGTTCATTTCAAATTTAATGGTGGGGTGTATTGAAACATAGCGAAGGGTAAATTTAACAAGATCTGTACTATAACATTTTTTTTTTTTGTTTTGATACATATGTTGTAGATGGACTTGAACCTAGGACTCCCCACAACCTACTCTCACTCCTACCAGTGAGCAAGTCTCACTTGCGGGTCTATACTATAACATTCCAGTGGTAGGTATGTTATGCGTATGCAAACATTTGAGAGAGTTATTTGTCACTGGCATCAAAACTTTTAATTCACTTTTATAAGTTGGGTAAATATATGAGGTAAGCTATGAGTAGAAACTACTGAAATAATGTAGTTAGTCAATAATAATACTAGTATTAAATGAACATATGTGAATATTTTGTTAATCATTTGCTTATAGCAATAAGTTTTTTTGTTGGATCCTGCTAAGGCTGTAAATGGTACCCAAAAACCTGGTTCAATTTTTAGGTAGAAAATAAGATTAAGATTTAGAGCATTAGACCAAAATCAAATTCAGCTCAGAATCGGATATAGAATATTGGACCTGAATCTGATTTGGATCAGATCTGGATCTAGTATATTAGACCCGAATGTGACCGATGTAGGTACGATGTAAAGGAAAATCTGAATTAGAATCTGAATTTTTTCTTTTTCAGGTTTGGATCGCTTTGGATTCAATGACTTTGGATTTGGATTAGGATCGGGTAAAACATTCTCTTATTGGATTCGGACCTTATCGAATCCGATCTGTTTACAGCCCTAGATCTTTTAAAGTCTTTTGGCTTATCTTTTATAGATTTATAAGAACCACATGCCTATCAAAACTGACTAAGAAATGTTGGACCCACGTTGGATCCAAACCCAATTATTTATTGGGTTTAGCTTCAGGTTCAGATTATCCAAGTATAATATTGAATCCACATATGTCAATTTCCATATAGAATTAAACAGAAATTGACAACAAAATCTTGCACAGATGTATTGTTCTTTACTTTTATTTTTAGAAATTGAAAACATTTTTAATCATGACCAAGTAATCTTATGAAAATTATATTTAAGAAGATAAAGATGATTTAAGTCAAACAAAATGAACTAAACCATATAAATATTTATTGGGTTATTTGTTTTGGATCCTTAATGGTCCATATTTAGATCCAATTAGGAATCAAATATGTTTCTACGATCCATACCCTACACACCAAGCTCTCAGATATGATATTAAAGATCCAAATCACTAAATTCAGGCTGGATTTGGGATCAGGGCCTATGTAGCACCGGTGCTTCGACGAAGGAGATGTACTCATGTCAGATATTTATATGTTACTTGAATACCTTGATACTTGATGGATACGTGTCGGATACTCAATATCTTAAAACTTAGCAATGTATTCTAGTCATATCCTAGACATAATCATAACTACCAAGTTATAAACTAATATTGAATGAAGAGTTTATAGTTCCATTACTGTAGATGCATTGCATTTATGTGGTCTCTCTAGTATCTCAGTAATGTACATGTAATTATTGATTTATATGACTCAAAAACATTCTTATCATTTGAGATAATTTGTTTACATGTATTTATTGATTTATATGACTTAAAAACATTTCTCACCGTTTGAGATAATTTGTTGTTGTAACTGTTCTTGATTCATTGTGCAAATAATGAACATTAACGCACACAGACAAATATATTTTAATTATTATAATTTATGTATGCATGTAATAATTTATCTAGTTTGATATTCATATTATACAATGTGTATTGTGTATGTACCTAGGTACATGGACATACAATGACACAAATATATACATATAATATTTATCATATCCATGGTGTACCTATGTCCTAGTTTTTCAAAATTAGCCATATCTTTATGTCGGTGTCAAGTCGTATTTGTATCCCTTTTGCGTGTTCATGCATCATGGGATTGTGTTATTTGTGCCGCATTGCAACTCCCTAGGCTTATGTTAGTGAAAGACTCCAAATTCCAATTTACAAGAAGTTAAGATATTTTGAGTACATCGTTGCCTGATCATGATCAGAAAAATTGAGGAGGAACTGAAGTACTAGAAATTGAAAACTGCATCAACAAATTACATTTCAGGTGATGGAGGTGAAGCATTTTCAAGGAAGTTGACATAGAGATTTATAGATATTAAAAGAGATCTCTAAATGGTTTCTTCAATTTGCGGATGACACATAATATTGTTCACAAAAATATAATTCCATGGTTTTAGAAATGAGGTGTCGAATATGTGTTTCAGTTTGAATAAGGACATGTTGTACACTTACTTCTAATATAGGCATTAAGTCCTTGCCTCTTTGCATCAGTGTCATATGGAGAACAATTTGGATTAGGTTCACTGTTGCCTCATTTAATGTATTTCTTAATGAGAAGGATAATTCTATCATAAATACGTGATAGAGAATATTTAGGCTGTAAAGGTTTTAGAGATAGCGGGACTAGTGGTTCGAAACGGGCACGGGCTGGCCCGGGTTGGCACGGGCCCCACCCGGGCCTAGACCCGGCCTGAGCCCGCCCCTATCTACTGCGTGTGCCCGGGTGCGGAAATTCAGGCCACAGCCCAGCGAAACCGGGTCGCACCCGGGCCGGGCCGGGACCAACCCGACCAATGGCTAATTTTTTAGCCGTTGGGGGGTTCTGGGGGGTATCTTGCAAAAAAAATGTATTTGTATCAAATTATACTTTGTTTTCAATCTATATACTTCATTTGTATTTGTATCAATTTATGCTTCATTTTTATTCTATATACTTTATTTGTATTTGTATCAATTTATCCAAATTATTGGATTGTTAATAAAAAAATTTTACATTTGCATTTTATAACTTGTAGCAATTTTGTCAAAATTTTTTATTAAAATTTTTGGGACTTTAAACATTTTTAATTAAAAATTTTGGGATTTTAAACATTTTAAAAAATATACTTTAAAAATCCAATTTTTGGATTTAAAAAAATTAAAGTTGCCCGGCCCGGCCCGGCTCGGGCAGGTTAACGGGCTGTGCCGCCGTTATTTGCGGGCAGGTCCGAGCTTAGCCCAGCTTGGTCCTTGACCTGCCGGGATCGGGCCGAGCCAAACCCGGCCCGTTTCGCACCCCTAACCGGGACAAAGTGTTGGCCCAGAGGCCCATCACTCTAGTTTTGATGATGATTAACTCATGTAGTTATAGTTTACTAATAATCTTGTGATATTTAGTTTCAGATATTTGATCAATATATTAGTAGGTGTTTAGCTTCAACAAAGAAGTTTTTGAGCTTTCACACGTAGATTCAAGAGCTCACTCGTCAAGATCGCATCTAGCACTCGGTTGGAGTCAAGCTCGTTGGATCGCGTTTGGATCGAGTCGGCTTGGAGACAAGAAGACCTCGGTTTGTTTAGTTTAGAATGTTTAGATCTTGGGTAAAAATTAGATAGTGTTGATATGCTCAAGTTCACATACACACACAAGTTTAAAGTTTAAAGTTTTGGTTTTCGGTTTAACTGATTTTGGATTTTATGTCAAAAACATAGATATATATCTTATATGTATATTGGATTCTATCCATGCTTCAAATTTGTTTCAATATCATGTTTTTATATTTATACAAGTTTATAGAAAAACTTATTTTTCTTTAGAAGTTTGGTTTCTAGAAAATATCGTTTTTGTTTAAAGCCAAATTTCTTTATCACAAAAATGGTTCAAATTGTTTATAATATGTGTTGAATTTTAGTCACACGTATTTGTATTTCAAAGATATTAAAAGAACTTATTTTTGTGAAATTTATATGATTTTATGGGATTTAATTGATAATAAAAAGATCAAGTTTTTATCCCTAAAATAGTTTGACCTGGCCTTTTGTCAGTCGACCGGACGGTCGACCGAGGCAGAAGTCGGTCGACCGGTCCGGTCGACCGATGTGCACAAGCGTGCACGGCTGCTAAGGCTGGAGGGCCGGTCGACCGCTAGAGAGCTCTGCTCTCTGGATCTAGCCCCGGTAGACGAGCGGTGGACCGGCAGAGAGCTTCTGCTCTCTGTATCCAGGCCTCGGTCGATTGAGCGGTTGACAGATGGCACAACGGTCGGAAATTCGACGGTTGGCCAGTCGACCGAGCGGTCGACCTGCAGCAGAAAGTTTCTGTTGTCGTGGCCCAACGGTTAGTTTTTGGTTTGGGTTATAAATACCCATTCCTTTGGGCTGTTTTGATTAAGAATTTCAAGAGCAAAAATTCTCATCTTCTTAAGTGTTTTAGCAACAAGTTTTAAAAGAGTTTTTGGGTTTAAAAGATTTATCTTTATTTGTTTTCAAGGGTTGGAAAAATCAATGAAAATAGAGAATTGGGATATTGGTTTTGATCTTCATTTCTATCTTTATCTAGTAGTTTTTTCAAGTATTTTTCTTTGTGATTTGTTTTCCAAACACCTTGATTTCTCACACTTAAGCTATCATATCTATCTTATCTATAGGATCTTGTTTTGTGGGAAAATGGTTTGTGGTTTGTTGAGACCACCAAGAGTTGTAGCCCTTTTCTTTGCTTTGGCTTTGAGCCTTTCCCTCTAAGTGTAGAGGAGGTTGTGTAATTGGGTTTGTGGCTATCCCTCTAAGTGTAGAGGTGATTGTGGTTGTTTGGCTTTGTGCCATATCTCTCTAAGTGTAGAGGTGATCTTTGTTTGGCTTAGTGCCTTATCCCTCTAGTGTGAGGTTGTCGTTGTTTGGCTAAGTACCCATCCCTTTAAGTGTAGAGGTGATTGTTGTTGTGCCTTGCCTCTTGTGTAGATGTGTTTGTTGGAGAGAGGAGTTGTGTACTCCTAGCTTGTATTACCCAAATCCTCAGTGGAGGTTTCCTGTGTGGGAAGTCCTGTGTGGACGATTTAGTGAAAATCCTTCTGTGTGAAGGCGGGGACGCAGAGCTGGGTGCTCGAATCTCGAAACATATCTCGGTGTTTGCGATTGATCCACTATCTCTAAACTTTCTCTTATTTACGTTGCATTGCATCATATTGTTCATATCTTATATGCTTGGTTTGTTTGTGTGCCTCACTTGTGTTGAACCAAGAGAGCTTTACATAGCACCTCAACTATTATTTAGAGGAATTTAGAGGAGATAGTTCAGAGCCCGTCACCGGGAATTCGGCTACACTCTTTGGTTTCGCTAAGTGTGTTGCAATTTAGTTTTAATTCCGCATTATTTGTCATTAGATTAGCCGTACACCTATTCACCCTTTTAGGTGTGCTTACAATTGGTATCAGAGCCTACGCTCCTGATATTAGGTTTAACCACCTAGGAGTGAGATCTTGGTTAGCTAATCTATCATTTGCATTTGCACACATATAGTTTACACTCATAGATTTCATGACCCCTCCTATGTTTGATGTTTCTAACTTCGATGTATGGAAGATAAGGATGGGTGCTTATCTTAAAGCCTTAGGTTTGCATGTTTTCCTTGCCGCTACCAAGAAATTCTATCTTGATAATAGCAAGCATATAGAGGCCAATGCTCAAGCCCTAGAGGCACTTAGAAACACACTTAGCAAAGATTATCTTTCTATGGTTTCTCATTGTGATTCCGCTTTTGCAGTATATAACACTTTGACCTCTCCCGCGCTACAAACGACTAAATATGTGAAGGAGGAATCTAGTGGAAACAAGTCCGACCAACATTGCTATATGGTCCAAGAGAATGACTCCTTTGAGGTAAACTCGGACACTCAACTAGATGATAATGTTAGTTCTTTCGGTGATGACTATATGGATGCCGATGCTTTAAATGAGAACTATATATTGTATGTGAAAACTTGCTTGAGAAATATTAAGTTTTGAAAAAGAAAACTTTTAAAATAAAAGAAGAAAATAAAAATTTGTCTTCTAAACTTGATATTGTTTTGCAAGAAAGAGATGTGATTTCAAATAAAAGGGACTCATTGAAATCCCAACTTAATCCTGCCCTAAAAGAAAATGAAAATTTGAAAAATAAAAATGATTGTGACATTGTTTTGAAGAAAAATGAAGTTCTATCTTCAAAACTTGATTTTGTTTTAAAAGAAAATGATTCTTTAAAAAAAAATTATTTCTATTTCAAAAGAATTAGATTTGTTTTCTAATGAAAATAAATCTTTGAAAAATGATTTAGATTCTCATGTTTGCCATACTTCACCATCTAGTATACCTATTGCATGCTCCACTTTTTCTAACATTGAAAATGATATAAATATATTAAAGAAGAGTGTTGAGTGTTTGGGCTCCACTTTGAGCCATTGTGTCATGAACCACACACGGTTAGAATCCATGTTTCACATGAAACATGCTCCTCCTATGCATGCACACAAACCACGGAATACACATGCTCCTCATGTTCACCCACATGACACTAGGTATGCTCATGTGTATACTTGTACACATTGTGAACGTAAGGGCCACCTTGTAAAATTTTGTTATGATAGATTAAATGATTCAAATTTTGCAAATAGATTTGTTTGGGTTAGGAAAGGTGCTAACCCCATGGACCCAATAGAGTATGGGTGCGAAAAGCTATTCCTGTTTTATTTGATGTAGGTGTGGGCTCTCACTTGACTTGAGAACATTGGTGCCTTGATGGTGGGTGCGTTCTGAGCTAAATGGTGACAATTTTGGATGCATTACTCTCAAGGAAAGTTTGGTGAGAGGACCACCATGGTTTGGTTTGGAGACCTAGAGATAGCCCTAATGGTTTGATAAATATCTCTAACTCTCATTTAGTTTACATGCTTTCATTATTGATTTTTAGCATGTTTTAATTTTTCATGATTATGTTAAATGCTATGATAATTAGACTTATGATATACATATGTAGTATTTGAGATACACCCATGTTTATATGGACCATTACTTTTGTGTTCTCATTCTAGTTTAACTATAGTGTATATCCTAATCTAAACATATGCATTTAGTTTAATGATTATATTGATTCATGTTTCGTTTTATGCTTCATGTTTTGATTACATGTTTAGATGTAGCTTTCATTAAAAACTTGTGTATATATTTGTACAACTAGTGAGCCAAAAATTGATTATTATATGTTTGTGCTATGTTGCTCTTTTGTACTCATTAGATGTATTAGTATAGCCTAATTTTGATGATTCTTACATTGTAACTTGTATTCTCTATTTTTCGTACATGTTTTTCATGAAAATATGTTTAGCTTCATGTATATGTTAATTTTGCTTAAAACTTTAGATATACGTGTATACTCTTGAGTCACTTGCGTTTCATGCAAATTTTATTATGGACTCAATTGTGTTTGGATATGTATGTATACTTCTAGTTTGGACAAAACATACATATACCTTGAAGCCTATTTAGTTTTAATGATTTTCATGCTTTTAAAGAATCTATAATTAGTTATTTCAAAATTATCTTAAACTAGTTCATATTCTTCATTTGGTAGAGTTTTCAAACTTGTTAAAATTTTCAAATCCTATTTTTGAAAACCCTACCTTCAAAGGGCGGTTGGATGGGCGACCATGCCTTGTATGCTCAAAATTGAATATCTATTTAAATATGTGCATGAAAGGGAGGTTGTATGAGTTATACACTTGATCATCATTCTATTTTCAACTGGTATCACAATTGATATTTTTTTATACTCATATTTGTGTTTTCTATATATATATGCTTTAACTTCAATAGTATTAATTTCGATTGGTATTTATATTTGCATACATATATATATGATTTGATTGTGCTTATAATATCTTTACATCCTAAAGCACAAATTATGTTTATGCTAAGCTTGATTTACTCCTTAATGATAATTATTTTTCAATTGGTATCTTATACAAGCTTATGCATTGTTTTCATTAGTATCTCATAAAGGGGAGGAATATTCATGTTTTATCTTTCAATCGGTTTTTATTTTCAATTGGTATCTTACTCCCAATCTTTATGATGAAAAATGCTTTATTTTGGTATATGCTAACATTTTCAATATTGGTATCAAGAATCTTAAATTGGTATATATATTGATATTAGTTGTATTTACCTAAAAATTTAGTTTTTTTACTTTCAATTGGTATCAAAACTTACAATATATATATATACTTACAATTGATATCAAAATTATAAAATATTTTCAATTGGTATTAATATTTACAATTGGTATCAAGATTTATAATATATATATATTTCAATCGGGATAAAAAACGTACAATGTTTCATTTTCTATTGGTATCAAAAATTTACAGGATATTTTCAATTGGTATCTTAAAAATTTTTGTTTATTTTCAATTGGTACCATAAATTGGTATCATAATGTTTCCATATATATCCTTATTGTTTGATTTGACGAAAAGGAGGAGAAATTTTTTTTTGATTTCATTTATGCCCCTTTGTTGATGAATTGACAAAAAGAGGGAGAAGTATTTTGGAGTTTTATATATGCATGTTTAGTATTTTGGAGTTTTATATATGCATGTATGCATGTTTATTTCATTTCTTGTTTTATACAAAAAAAGGGAAAATAATTTTGAAACTTTATATATACATGTTTATTTTTTTTCAATTGGTATCAAGAGCACATATATATGTGTGTTTTTGTTTATGCAAAAAGAGGAGACGTATTCTTCATTTATGCATATTTGGGTTGAGCATTCATTGAATATTTTTATGTTTATTGCTATGCATGAGTTAAGGAGGAACTTCTATGTAGCTTAACTTTAATCCATGCATATATAACTCCATGAGTTTTGTCATCATCAAAAAGGGGGAGATTGTTGGCCCAGAGACCCATCACTCTAGTTTTGATAATGATTAACTCATGTAGTTATTGTTTACTAATAATCTTGTGATATTTAGTTTCAGATATTTGATCAAGATATTAGTAGGTGTTTAGCTTCAATAAAGGAGTTTTGGAGCTTTCACATGTAGATTTAAGAGCTCACGCGTCAAAATCGCATCTAGCACTCGGTTGGAGTCAAGCTCGTTGGATTGCGTTTGGATCGAGTCGGCTTGGAGAAAGAAGACCTTGATTTGTTTAGTTTAGAATATTTAGATCTTGTGTAAAGATTAGATATTATTGATATGCTCAAGTTCACATACACACACAAGTTTAAAGTTTGGTTTTCGGTTTAACCGATTTTGGATTTTATGTCAAAAACATAAATATATATCTTATATGTATATTGGATTCTATCCATGCTTCAAATTTGTTTCAATATCATGTTTTTGTATTTATACAAGTTTATAGAAAAATTGTATTTTCTTTTAGAAGTTTGGTTTAGAAAATACCATTTTTGTTTAAAGCCAAATTTCTTTATCATAAAAATGGTTCAAATTGTTTATAATATGTGTTGAATTTTAGTTACACATATTTGTATTTCAAAGATATTAAAAGAACTTATTTTTGTGAAATTTATGTGATTTTATGAGATTTAATTGATATTAAAAAGACCAAGTTTTTATCTCTAAAATAGTTTGATTTGGCCTTCTGCCGGTCGACCGAGGCAGAAGTCAGTCGACCGGTCCGGTCGACTGATGTGCACAAGCCTGCACGGCTGCTAAGGCTGGAGGGCTGGTGGACCGGGTCGGTCGACCGCCAGAGAGCTCTGCTCTCTGAATCTAGCCCCGGTCGACCGGGCGGTCGACCGACAGAGAGCTTCTGCTCTCTGTATTCAGGCCTCGGTCGACCGAGCGGTCGACCGATGGCACAACGGTCGGAAATCCGACTGTTGGCCGGTCGACTGGGCGGTTGACCGATAGCAGAAAGTTTCTGTCTTGGCCCAACAGCTAGTTTTTGGTTTGGGTTAAAAATACCCATTCCTTTGGGCTGTTTTGATAAAGAATTTCAAGAGCAAAATTCCCATCGTCTTAAGTGTTTTAGCAACAAGTTTTAAAAGAGTTTTTGGGTTTAAAAGATTTTATCTTTATTTGTTTTCAAGGGTTGGAAAAATCAAGAAAAAATAGAGTATTTGGGATATTGGTTTTGATCTTCATTTTTATCTTTATCTAGTAGTTTTTTCAAGTATTTTTCTTTATGATTTGTTTTCCAAACATCTTGATTTCTCACACTTGAGCTATCATATTTATCCATCTATATGATCTTGTTTTGTGGGAAAATTAGTTTGTGATTTGTTGAGACCACCAAGAGTTGTAACCCTTTCCTTTGCTTTAGCTTTGAGCCTTTCCCTAAGTGTAGAGGAGGTTGTGCAATTGGGTTTGTGGCTATCCTTCTAAGTGTAGAGGTGATTGTGGTTGTTTGGCTTTGTGCTATATCCCTCTAAGTGTAGAGGTGATCTTTGTTTGGCTTAGTGCCTTATCCCTCTAGTGTGAGCTTGTTGTTTAGCTAAGTGTCCATCCCTTTAAGTGTAGAGGTGATTGTTGTTGTGCCTTGCCTCTTGTGTAGATGTTGTGTTTGTTGGAGAGAGGAGTTGTGTACTCCCAGCTTGTATTACCCAAATCCTCAGTGGAGGTTCCCTGTGTGGGAAGTCCTGTGTGGACGATTTAGTGGAAATCCTTCTGTGTGAAGGCGGGGACGTAGAGCTGGGTGCTCGAATCTCGAAACATATCTCGGTGTTTGCGATTGATCCACTATCTCTAAACTCTCTCTTATTTACCTTACATGGCATCATATTGTTCATCTCTTATATGCTTGGTTTGTTTGTGTGTCTCACTTGTGTTGAACCAAGAGAGGTTTACATAGCACCTCAACTCTTATTTAGAGGAATTTAGAGGAGATAGTTCAGAGTCCGTCACGGGAATTCGGCTACACTTTTTGGTTTCACTAAGTGTGTTGCAATTTAGTTTTAATTTCGCATTATTTGTCATTAGATTAGCCGTACACCTATTCACCCCCCCTCTAGGTGTACAAAGATGGGACAAAAATATATGAGATGTGACTTTAACAAGACTACAAGAAAGGTGAACCAATAAACTCAATTTGATGGCCGGGAAGTATTATGGTCCTTTATTAGATTCTGATGATTACTTTATCCAAGATTACTCTTTCTTTCACGACCTTACCAAGCTGCTTTAGTGATGGAGAGAACAATTTCCATGTAGATCAATGGAGAACAAGGGACAATTCGGGATGAAAGACTTTTGTGATGGTCAGTTGTGTTCTTTCCTCAGCGCTTCTTTCCCCTGGAATCTTCTCTCATAATCTTTCGTCCACTATTTAAAGTGGAAAATGAAATATGTAACAGGGTAATGTCTTTGCGGAAGGGAAGAAAGGTATGATACTATTAGCATTTTCTTGTACAAGATATTTATCTTGTGAGAATTGAAGTGTATGATAACTAGAAACCTCAACAACATGAAGTTTTCAGATTTTCATATAAATTGTCAAATACCAACTTCTACACTATTTATCACGCTGAGATGTTATTACTTTGTAGTATGTGAGAATTCAGCACCTTATTGGCTAACACTGCTACTGATTTCGTAACGGTTTTCTCCAGGAAGAAAAAAATAAAGCTGCTGCTTTGAAAAATGCTTATGTTCTAATGGGTAGGCATCAACTGGAGCTTGCCATAGCATTTTTCCTACTTGGAGGTGATCCTTCCTCTGCAGTCACAGTATGTGCTAAAAACCTTGGAGATGAACAGCTTGCTCTTGTAATCTGCCGACTGATTGAAGGACATGGAGGACAACTAGAACGTCAGCTAATATCAAATATTCTGCTTCCTAATGCTATAGAAAAAGAAGATTACTGGCTTGCTAGCCTGCTTGAAGTGAGTACTATGAATATCACCCGATATTTGTTAGGGCAAAATATTTATATCATGCATAGCATATGTGTATTTCCCCCCCTCTCGATATTAATGTCATTATGTTCATGTAGTGGGCATTAGGGAATTATTCCTGCTCCATCAACAGGTTACTTGATTCTCATTTGAAGTCACCGATGCTAGTCTCTGCACTATCCGATCTTCCTGCCTTTTTTGACCCAGATATTGGTCAGTACTTTGTAACTTTAGCAACCAAAAGTAATATGAGAAATTCTCTTGGTGATTTTCCGGCTATGGTACTATCTAAATTAGCAACTTTGATGTCTGTGAGGGCCTTCAACAGATGTGGATTCCCTGTAAGTTTATTTCAGTTTAATATGCATGTCTGCATTTTTAGTGATTGTAGAACAGTATTAACTTTAAATCTTCTTTTTTACATTACCTGATTTAATAATATGTGCTGGTCTCTATCTGAATAGGCAATAATTGCTGCTTAGTTTGGACAATGAGGCATTGTTATATAATCTGTCTCTTTATTGTTGTGGTGTGCATATCAATCCCCACCCCAACCCCCCAAACACCCCCACACCCCATAAAAAAAAAAAAAATGCCATTTAGTTCCTCTTTTGAAGTTCATACAAGCAACACATGCAACATATTTATGATGAGTCAATCATGTCACAGAACCTTATTTCTCTTTTTATCAAGAATAACTGCGATAAATTACTATCATTTTGATTCTTTTCTTACCGTGACAACTTTTAGACATGCTTATTGATATTATAAAATTTGAGTCTTTATTATGTTTTCATTATCATGATTATTATTTATAGCTTTTCAGTAGACCTCAACCAACATTCCATTTTATGCTACCTTTTGTTAAGTCTTTAAATAAGATTATCTTCTATTGCATATTGCAACTCTTTATATATTTTAAGATTTTCTGTTTGTTTACAAACTCTCCAGAACAAAGCATATGTTGTCTTAGGCATCTGAACCTGTAAACAATGTTAAGCTTCCAGAGATTAATTGTGTTGTTCTCAAAAAATAGGAAATTGTCTGACTTGTTGCTTGTGTATTTAACTAAATACAGACACCTTTTCATGTAATCAGTAAACACTTCAAAGAAGTACATATGTGCATTCCATATAAAATGAACGATTCGGAATAATTCTTATTGACAGATAGGGCTATTAATGGTGAATTTTATACAATATGGGTGTAATGACTTCGCGAATTAAATGAACCGTCCTGTATATTGACATTAACATTGCACTTGTAAATTTTCAGTTGTTATAAAGGATGGAAAATTATTTATTTTGAGTAAATTTATAGGGTGGAATTGTACTTGTAAGACCTCTGATTCGTTTTTGTAATGTTGATTTCCTAAGGAGAAATAAAAGAATGGATGACTGGAAGTATATGTCAATAAGGGAGGAAGCTTGATTTCGGATGAGTATTACCCATAATATGCATATATTAGATATTAGAGTTTTTTCTTTTCTTTCTTTCTTTTTTGGTTGTTTGTGGTGGTGGGGGGGTTGGTGTGGTGATCGAATTTGATTGATCTCCCTTAAGTAATAAGCAGATGGATTTGAGTTCCATGTTGTGTGCTGTGAGGGTTGTTTTTTGGCCAGTAATGCATGAATGCATGATCATAATTCGTCCTGCTTATTTTTGCAGTCCATCATGGATTGCCATCTTCAGGTCTTGCCAAGCTATGGTACTAACATCTGGATGTGTTTAGTATAGAAGAATTTGATGAATTCCCTTTCACCTTGATGTCAGGCTGGATGTAGGTTGATCGTACACATAGCTTTGCATCTGAACTTTTGCCTCATATTTTCAGTAGTTTATTTGGGCCAAGGACCTCTTTTGAAGAGTTTTTTTGTTTGCTTATTTTTGAGCTGTTTGTGTTCAGACTGGTTGCTTTGTCCTACATCAAACACCAAACATTAATATTGTGTTTGGGAAAATTATCCAACATTATGTTTCTTAAAGAACTAGTTGGTTCTTTCAGAAAAACGGAAACATGCCAGGAGAGGAAATCGATTAAATAAAAATGTAAATTTTGAGATATATTAGAGAATGTGTATGGTAATTTTCAATTTTCAAGATACATATGATGTATTTGTCAGAGGGCAAAGGTTTTAAAGGGAAATAACTTTTTAGTGCTTGAAGAGTAGGCAGAAAGATGTGTCTGGATAGGTAAGCGGAAATTGCTGGGAATGACCTTAAAAAGTTGAAAGGTTGCAAACTTACACGAACTGTGAGTGCTGACTTCTGTTTCCCCTTTATTTGGGTTGGGGAATTTTACTGAAGACAAGATAACGAGAGTTCAAGGTTGCCTTAGAAAGATAGGTGTCAACATCCCTGTTCAAATGGCCGCTTATTTGAAATTTATGACATTGTGAGCAAGGGAAATTGTTTCAAATTAGGTAATTTTGAATCTTCAATTGAAACATGCATTTCATACAGAGGCACATAACTGCTGTCTTGTCTCTCAAACTTAATTGATGCACCACATTCAAATGGCAATTGTGGGGTGACCATAAAATTAAAGTGACGAAGACTTGTAATCAGATCAATGTTCGTCATTTGATATGTTCTTGAAAAGAACAGATTTTTGACTGAATGCGTACAAGGCAATCACATCATGGATCTACCTTTTTGTGTGATTTCACTTAAATGGTGCACTTTGGTCATCAAGAGGTCTTAAACAAATTTTCATATTGATGTTAGGTCTGCACTTAAAAGGTGCTCTTTGGTCTTTGAGAGGTCTTAAACAAATTTTCACAATTGATGTTAAGTCTGCTGTTATGAAGATGGGTCCCAGAAAGGCGGTGACCCGGCTAAAATGCTTCGAGTTCACGATTCCAAAAGAGGAAACCCCTATTGGAATCTTGGAGGCGTGCATATTTAAACCACTTATCCATATTTCATAATTTCATTATATCTGATGCAGGACAAAACCAAGTCTGTAACATCCATGCTCAATTGGATGCAAGCCAATTAACAAACCTCCAGGTTTGCTTGTATCTAATCTGAGCGCAAATTGGACCACACATACTTGAAGCTACCTTAGGCCTGGATCTTGGCTCCAGTATCTTAACTTCAACCAAGAATCTGTTAGCTCTAATACCTCATCTTCTACCGAAGACCGCATCTTGCCCGACTACCTCTATTTGTCTCGAGTCTTCATCAATACCGCCCTACCTTTTCAGTTTAAGTCTCTAAAATTCTTCACACTAAGTAATGAACTCATGAATTTTTATAATTTTTTGGGAGCATCATTGATTCACAAATAAGGCCCGGCCATCTAAGCTCTAAAAGCATTATGACATATGATTGTGGGTCCACTAAGGATGACGGACTGGCTATAGTCATGGTACCCACAATGACCAAAAGGGTAAACTCCTATGCATGGTTTCAAATATCGACAATTCCAATATAAATTGGCTATACCATATCAGGTTTTTGAGGTAAGGATACGATAATAGCTTTGTAATGTCGGCCTATATCAGGATCGACATTGTCGATATTGCCGATATGGCCAAATTGATGGCCAATGCGATATTGATACTAAAAACCATTAGCCGATAACTGATACTGATAGCGAGATTTCAAACCATGCTCCTATGGAACTTGGGGTCCTATCTTATTTAACCACTACAGTATTTCACTCCACCTTTGCTAAACTAAACTCTTCTTGCCGCTTAAATAGCCAATTGCATGCAAGAAATTTGATCTCAACATGGTTATCATTATTAAGACATATTTCAGTTGACGTTTTATTTTTCAACCTGATAGTAATACTAAGGATTAATAGACGTATTCAGCCCATCGTAAATTTATTCTATCTCCCTCTCCTTTTCCAAAGGATATGGCCAAAAAGTTCCTGCCGCTGTTTAGCAATTGGTGAATAAATAAGCATATGCTTGTCACAGATTGTATGTCTTGAACTGTGTAAAAGTTTGATTATTTATGACTTATCTAGTTATACTTACGTAAGATCTTCATGTAATCTAACACATGCATAATAGTGTGCCTGTGGATGGATATGGCGAATTATGCTCTGAATAATTTGATACAAAGTGTACTAAAATGACTTGAATCTATTAGATATTATCGGTATCGAGGCTAAAACTTATGTGTTCATTTTTTCATTAGAAAAGAAAGAACAGTGATTTTGTCTATGAATTTGAATGCCGTGGTTTCTATTTTTTATTTTTATTTGTTGGAAATACAGTGTTGAATCTGTTAGTAGAATAAATCTGACTACTACTATTTTTTCTCAAGCTTGAAGCACTGGAGTGCTTTTCTTCTTCTTTCAGCATTGAGGGTAACCACAGAGGCAGCCTCTTAGATGTTGAAGATCACACAATTTTTCGCAGAGTCTTGAAGCCTCTTTCTACCAGTACTTGCAATTGGCTGCTGGCAGGCGTAGCTGATACTTTAGAGTAAATACCAATTGAGCATGGCCATGCAATACATATCAAAATTGCTAAAGGAGCATCCAAGCTGGCCGCTTAATGATATAGCATACTCTCAAAAGTTAATCTTCCATGAAAATGATGCTTACGAACATGAGAAACAAGTATGTGAATGCATACATAAACTGGACATGACAATCTCAACATTTGAGCGGAAATACTTATTAAAGCCGGTTGACTTAGCCAACATGGTAATGCAATAACTTGGATTATTCTTTTTTCTCTCTGTTCAACTTATAGTATCTAAGTTCGCTGCTTCTTTTTCTAGAAGTGTTTTCAAAAATCTTATATGGCATCAATACATGTTTTTTTTTTTAAATTTATTTCCAGATCTTGTCTTTGCCAGTAATAAAGGACTGGTATTTCATGGCTACCGATTGTTACATGGCATTAGTCCTCAAGAGCATGATACTAATCATGATAGTGATGGAGATCAAGGTTAGGCCCTGCTTTGTCCAGGTTGCTTTTAAAGGCAAGCCAAGAAATCTCCTGTGTATTTTCTCAGTATGTTGTGTGTTGTAATTTAACTGACTCAATACTGAAGCTTTTTATGGAGGAAGTTTCCCGTTTGGAAATGAAAGCTATCAACACAGGGAACTTTGCTTAAAGAGTGTAATTTTCTCGCTAAGGGCCATTAGACCACTTATGAAGCTTTTTAGTTCTCATGGCGGTGTTAATTTGAGAATTTTTTCTGTTCTTGATCTTCTCGAGTTCTCTGTGCATTTTGCTTCAAGTTGGCTTAGTAGAAATGTGAAAAGACTGATTCCATTGATCAGGACAATCTTAAATGAACCTATCAATCATCAGGCCTCATTTGAAGCTAGAGCAGCTGAGCTGATGCAATCTCTACTCCAATCTTCAGAGTGCACATCTCATGATGTAGGTGATGGGCCTGATGGCATGGGGGTTATCTTTGATGCTAACGTCACACAAGGGCAACTTCAACAAAGTGAGACCTCAATGCTTTCCATACCAGAAGATGAAATGTGGCAGCTGATTGGAGCATGTTTATGGATACACCTATCAGGTTTTGCAAATGATCAGCTGAGAAAATTTCTGGGGAAAGAGAGGATTGAAGATGGAAGCATTATAAGTTCGAAGAATGAGTTCCCCATTCTCGGAGCTGAATTATTTGCGACTTCAACAGCATATATATCTTCATCAGTAACAAGACATCTTGCATCTTTCCTTAGACAAAAAGTATCTAAAGGTTTACCTGTGACTTCCTTGGTTTGGCTAGATGAATCAAGTCCCTGTCAATCTAGTTCCTTGCATAGTTCACACCAAAGAATGGTGCCCTTGGAAGTGACTGGCACGAGGAAAGGGTATCCCTGCTCCAGAAATTGTTGGAAATTTCTGTTCGCCCTGATGAAATTTGTAAGAATTTTGTAAATGAAAGAATTACTTGCTTTCCCTATAACAGCCGGAAGTTCTCTGGTTCCTGGAAAGATTTAGAGAAAGGTGCACTTGCTGTGGAAAATGATTTTTCTCCAAACAATATAGCACAAGGCAATTTTGGCATTAACACTTCTGTTAAGGAAGGGGGGTCTATCCTTAATAATAATTTTGTAACAGATAACCTTATGGAAACTAAAAGAAGTTCAAGTCCTCACAGGGATATCACTTCTTTCCACAATCCAATGGAAGTATTAAAGAGAAGTGGAGAACTGCTAGAGGTATTTTACATTACTGAACAACATATTGTTAAAAGCTTTGAAATTAATTTAACAACAATTCATTGTGTTCTTTTCTCAATCCAGTAGTTATTTCCCTTTTATATATTTGAAATTTTAATAGAAAAGTTATGGAATATGTTGATTAAATTATGCTGTTTCTCTGCAGATATTGATTAATTAGATCCTCTTAATGCAGGCAATTTGTTTCAACTCCATTGATGAGCAGCAAGTTGCAGTTGCAAGTAACCGGAAGGTATCTGCCTGAAATGGAACTGTTCTGATTTCAATATGTAGGAATTTTTACCCGCACTGCTGCTTAGACCCAATTATCCATGCTGACTATTAATTATAGTGTTGTCAGGAACAAATATGCACACAGTAACAGATATGATTATTAGTGATTCTGACCAATGTTTGCCACTAATGTGGTTTTTTTATTGTCTTTTTAGTAGCATAATAGAAGGTGGAGCCTATTTTGAAAGCTTTAAACTGTGTGATAACTTAATAGTATTTTTGTTGCCTTGATGAAATATTAACCCTCAATGTCAACAAGTTCTGCAATCTGCTCACTTTCTCCATGAACTTATATGTTTTGGCCGTTTAGTTTTGTAATTTGACTGCCAGTTCCAACCATGGTGATGAATGAGTGACCTATCACCAATAGAAGCATATCTCTAGCAGAGTTTCCTTGGCCTACTCCTTTTGAGCAATATATATTTAATGACCTAACAAAAATAAACTTAATATATACTGATTATCTTTTAAAAACCAAATCTCACGGAAATGGAAAGAGAAGGTGTTCTTGAGATAGAAACTCCCAAGGAAAAACTTAGAAGTCCACTTTTAGCAACTTAAATACATGTAGAAATAAGTAACTAATAAGTCGAGGCTTTTCTGGTAGCATCCTTTAATTTAAAATATCAGCACCAGCAGATTTGTATAACAACTATAGTTCTTCTATGACAATACATAATGAATATTCGTAGTCTTTTTTCAAACTGGTGCCTTTATTAAGTGCAGAAATTTGTAAGGACCATTCTGTTAGTTCACCAATCTCACAAACCTTAATGCTGTCTTTTTTTTCATAACCGTATAGAATTGATTCTCACAGAATAGGGAACATACCATGACATGGCAAACGGTTTATAGAATTAGAAGAGGTAATTTGATGATTTCTTAATATGTTAGTTAGATTAGTTAGGAGTACAAAAGATGAGGGATATTAGACATGTCATGTTTAGTTTCAGATCTTAGTTTCAGATCTCAATTCATTGCTACCCATTTTAGGCAGATGTCGTCCATTTCAAAAGCCATCCATGTCCCCTTCTCCACCCAAAATGAAAGTACCTCTCAACAAGTAACCCTCACATACTGTATTCCTGTCTGTTCACTTGCTCCTATTATAGGCCAATTTATAGCCTCACTGATCTTTGTATTCTAGCTCACGCCAACTTTTTGACTCCTAATTCATTGTAGTCAGTGCTACTTAAGTAAGCAGTTTTCTAGAGCTGTCTGCATGTTTTATACAAAAGTTGCATAGTTTAATCTTTAGTCTATTTGTATATATGCAAAAAAAACAAATATCCCCATTCATCTGATGCATTCCCCTGGTGAGTTATTTTCTTGTGCCTTAAATTATGTCATTTACTGGGTACTGTTTCTTATTCTTTTTTCACATAAAAAAATTGTCATTCTGATCGGCAGCCATTCTCATGATGATATGACTCAGTATTCGAAATAGAAATGCCCCGATCATATTTGATTATGTTTGTTCCATTTATTTATTGTTCAGTCTGTTATTTTACATCGAGGGTTCTCAATGAGTTGTGACTCTTTTAGCTGAGTTTCATAATCCCCTCTTTCCCCCTTCACGTTTATAATTTCTGTGGCTTTTGCACACTTGGATGCATACAACAGTAAACTATCAGGGGGGCAGCTGTGCATCTCCTTTTATCATGCTTTAGTAATCCCATCAAACTTTTTTAGGGGCTTCTCTTTTTCAACTGGAGAACTGAGCAACAGTTTGGAGAGCAAGCAGAATATCTCTGGTCAGAATCTGATTGGCCACAAGACGGTGGGCTGGGTGTGAGTCTACGCCAGTTCCTACATATGTTTCTCAAGGCATTGGTCTTGGAAGCAAAAGAGGGGCACATCTTGGGTTGGGTGGAGCAACTATAGGGTTAGGTTTATTAGCAAGACCAGGGAGAGACTTGACCGGTGGTGGAGCATTTGGGATTCCAGGTTATGCTGGTATAGGAGCCTCAGGCTTAGGATGGGGTGAACAAGAAGATTTTGAAGATTTTGCAGACCCTCCGGCAACAGTTACAAACATAAGCTCACGGGCCTTATCTCATCATCCATCTAGCCTTTATTTTTGGTCGGATCAAACAATACACATATTTATCTCTGGGAGGTATGGCTCTTTATAACATAGATATTTATGTTGTGAATTATTTATGCTTGACTTATGGATCCTTTTCTTTATTGTCATGCATTATTGAAAAGTAGTTGTAGTGAGGAATCAATTCCATGTGATCAGATCTTTTGTTTTGATTACATTATTCTTGATATTCTGGTCCTTTATTTTTGAATAATTCAACACATTTTATTTTCTCAATTAGAATATTCTACGTGATAAAGTCTGAAAACACACAGAAATTTCTGATAAGATGGCTATGAACTATTAAGCTACACTATTAGGAATTTGTCAAGTCATTAGATGTCACTTTTTGTCAGAATTAACCAAGACAACCAACCTCAATATTTGCTTAGACTAGTTATACTTGGTCACTCGATGTAGTCCACTCATGGTTGTCACTGTCATTGGAGGTGGTTGTTAGTAGAAAGGGTATTTTCATAATTTATGCTATATAAATATATATTAAAGGTAAATACTCACACACCCCACGCTAATTATCCGAGCCCCAACTCCCTATTCTACAACAATGGGAATCGAATCTGGAACCTCCATAGGGGAGGGATGAGTGTTACCGGCAAGCTAATCCGCTTTCACATGCAGAGATAGACTTGACTACTTCCAGAAGAATTTGAGCGTGAATCCTTTCCACTCAAATTCAATACTATGACATTCAAGAATAAGATCCACTCTGTTGAAGTTGATCTACATTATTTAAAGTAACTAAAACAAAAATCAAATGTTTTGTAGCTTTTTTATCGATGCATCATGTAGGCACAAAACGGACGGCCGAATATAGCATATTACTTAGATCTATGACTTTTGATATACGAATTCTTGGTCTGACAATTTGATCATGATCTAAACATTAAAAAACCCTCATACATCAACTTTTGTTAGATTTCAAATTTCTACACCATTAAACTTGCCAACTCACTATTTCGGTCGTTCATTTTGTGTCTACTTGATGAATAAAAAAATAGTATTTAAAACACTTCATTTTTTATTTTTATTTACTTTAAATAATGTAATCAATTCAACAGAGTAGATCTTATTTTTAAATATCGTAGTATTGAATTTGAGTGGGAAGGATTCATGCTCAAATCCTTCCCAAAGGATCCATGTCTATTCTCTTGATCATTTTGTGCCCTAGGCGCATGATATTAGAGCCCTCACTTCTCCATCTTGTTTGTTGCCAATCCCACATCTGCCCATCATCATTGATTCTACAAGGACCTTGTCAACGCCGAGATCTCACTATGATCGGAACATCAATGTTGTCATGACCTTGTCGCCATCAAAATCATGCCAAACTCTTATTGCCGATCTATCCTCACCTTCAAAATCTGTCCGCGGTCTCAATATTAATGCATGCAATTTGTTAGTTCACATCCATGTTACTTGGTTAATCACATACCTTTATCTATTTTGGATAACCAAATGCCCCATTCTGTTTTACATCCAAAGACTATCCCTTTTCCTTTGCCTCATAAGGTTTTTGGTCGTATGTGTTTGTCCATAATAATCATCCATTAGGATGAAAATAAATCCACGTGCTATTAAGTGCATTTTCA